>JACSZP010012938.1:3514-35927 GCA_016161895.1 Pinna nobilis | reverse complement strand
CTGAGTTGATTCTTAGTCATTCATTCCTGAGAATATTACGTACAGGTGCAATTTATTTACATAAAGAATCTTATAAAAAGTAATGTAAGTAAATAATGTAAGTAAAATGTTTCATTATATATATACATTGTATATATACAAAAAGACAGATAGGTAGTTAGGTAGGTAGGAAGGCAGGCTGACAGATAGATAGATAGATAGATAGATATATTGACAAGTAGGGGAACAATCAGAAAGAAATATCCTTCAGCATACGCAGGGGTAATAGAGCATTTCACAGCATGCGAATTGAATAACTATTGTGTCCAATCCGATGCATCAGAGGATAATATAAATGGATACTTGACGTATGATCTGCATCATAAGTCTCTTTTCTTATTACTCAAATATTAATTCCTTGAACTTCCTGGGTGATCTTATGATTTTTTTTACCGGTAGGCCTATACTTCATTTGTTTACGTGAAAGGTGACATTATATGTAAATTAATATCATTGGACGTTAGCTTGTTAACCGTTTAACCCTAAGTATACAAATAGCATGGACTTGTCTATTCTTAGATCAGTAAATGTTGAAACTGTTGAACTAGAAAAAATGCCACACAGGTCATCCGAATAGCCCTCGACCAAAAAACTTGCCAACACCTGCTGCGATTTTGAATATATAATATATTACATTTAACTTTTTTAACATCTTGCTTGTAATTCAAATATTGATACATGAACAATTTGTTTATATACATGTATCTGTATATCCAATTGGTTGATTCAGGGTGCTGTATATATAAAACATCCAAGTGTCGTATACTCTGATCTATGATTAATACCCTATGCGTAATTCAATTTCTTTCAAAATTCGGTCACAGGGTTCTTCTTGACACTTAACACCACCCCATTTGGAACTGCCCCTTTTTTTATGTTAACGTCGAGACTGATATTGTTCCAAAATTGTCATACGTCCCTTGGTACTCAGTCTATCCTTTTCGTTTAACTAAGTTTTGAATAAGACCTTACTCACTCAATATGGAGTTTGGTATCAATGTATTAATCTCCGTGCAGGAAGTGTATACACTAGGCCTATAAAAGTTTGGTTGACGAAACTATGACCTCTAACAATAGACCGTTAGAGCAGCTAAACATCTTATACAACATATATTTTCATTCAACTAATTTGACTAATACTGTACTTTGGCAAATACTAACATCTTTTTAATCAAGTGGGCCCAACAGAAAAATTCTCAGACTTAAATGATTTTTTAATTTCTATGCTTCTAAAACCAGTATGATAATTCAAGATAGAACTGTTATAATTACTTCCCTTTGTACCTAATTTCCATGGAGTCTGTTCATGTTCAATTTGTAAATGCTGCTCTGTAGTGTAAACTTTCTTCAAAATTTCATTTTTTCATCTTTTTATAACACACACAAAAATAAATGGAAACAAATGTTTTCAAGCTGAGATGGTCAATCTGTATGACAGCTATGAAAATGACATATAGAATAAACACTCACGTGTGACCACAAGCCCTGAAATCAATCTGGAACAACCCCACAACCCCCCCCCCCCCCCCCCCCCCCCCCATGTGTTTGTTGACAGTCTTGCTAAATAGACTCGATGTTGAATCCATGGTCATGCAATTTTGTTGGGTCATGAACATCACAGCACACATGTAGTACATTTATATATATTAAAAATTATATCAGTTAAAATATACATTATACATGTACATATAAGGAGAATACAGAAATTGTTTTATGAAATAAATACAGTCTAACCTGTTTTAAGAGACTATTCAAGGGAAGGAGCAAAAAGGATCACATAAGACAGGTTGTCTCTTAATTCAGGTGATTTATACATGAAAAAGCCATTCTGGGAACTATACCTTAAGGTCACACAAGGTAGGTAGTACTTTAAGCAGGCCACTAAGGCAGGTTAGACTATATGTTTGAATCGTAATGGTTAAAAACACACTTGACAATCACTCAATTGGCGACATCCATCTTTTAAAAACAAATGAAAAATAGATGAAAATTAATTGTTACAAGATTTATTTGATATTTTCAATGTTAGCACTACAAAAGTTATACAAAATGTTCTAGAGTTTAATATGTGATCAGCTGATGGTATAACTAATTCAGAATATAAGGTAACATTAAAAATTGCATAATCTGGGTCCAAAACAATAAATATTGACTAGATGATATAGTAGTATTGATGATTTAGATCATAGAATCATATAAGTAGTCATTCTATGGTAACAAATTCATACTTCCATAAATCAAATAGAAATACAAAAATGTACATGTAACATCCATACTACACCTCTATAACTTTTGTTCATAATCCAAAAATAACTTTCCCTTTCGTGTAATTTTGATCAGTTTTAGGGTTTCTACGAGGAATGTGTGATGTGATTTCCTAAAGTTTCATCACAAACTTTGGTCTGAATTTTTCTATAGACACTTTGGCACATTGTTCTAGAATTCTCTGCAAAAATATGCTTTTAAGTAGATTCAAATACAGTTGAATCTTGAAAACTCNNTAACGAAATTAACTCTTGGTCTTTCGAATGTTGACGTCGAAATTTTCGATCTCTCGAATAAATCTCACAGTTCAAAGCTTAAAATACCTGTGTAATATCATCTCACTCTCTTGAAATGCCAATTTTCGGCAGACATTTTGATTACCGGCTGTTTTTTTAGCAACCAAGATGACGGTAAAGTTAAATTATTTAAGAATATTTACCAAATGGATGCGTAATAAGAAGAGTGTACGGAGAAGGGAATGAATAAGAGCATTAAGCTTGAGAGATAATGTACTTTTTGAAAACTCGAAGTCTCGAAAACTCGAAGTTTATCAGCGGTCCCAAGCACTTCAAGTTTTCGAGATTTAACTGTATGTAATGATCAAAAACATATTTCTGAAACATGAATTGCCCGCTACAGACAACCAGAATTATAAGGTTAAAGTTTCTAAAAGTAGGTCAAAGTCAGGAGATGACAAATTTTGATATCAAATGAAATGTATTGTCAATAGGAGACTAACACATGTAAAATATGAAAGATCTATTACGTACCATTGAGAAATATAAGACTTACGAGTAACAGATGCACAGGTGAGATATGTTAGTAAAATGAAAAAAAATTGATAAAAGCAAAACCTTTTGTTGCAATTTGTATAAACACATATTTTCTTACATGCAAGGAGCTGATGATGAAACATTTTTCTTAAATTAACAAAAAAGAGTATTATACAACACGATTTCAAAAGAATATCTTACAAGAACTACGATTAGGAATTCACAATTTTCATACATTTTGTCAAAAGCAATGTTTGGAATATTTCCTGTAGGTTTGCCCAAAGACTGGATTTTAGAGAGAACGAAGAAAGCTTACAAAAATACCCTATGATTTTCCAACATAAAAACCATTAATAAAACAAACAAGGTGGAACAAAACAGTGACAAAAAATGTTTTAGGCGAAAGGTAAATCATCACATAAATTTTTTCATGGCCATGACGGCTCGAATTTGTTCATTGCATTGCCGGAATGACAAATACATTACATTTCACAACAGAAAAGCCATTAGAAATATTACAAGTACATGAATAAGAAAAAAGCACAAACCACCAAGATATAAGATACATAAATATATATATTCAGATATATTTGTCATGGGGATAAAGGCAGTATGCATGTTGAAACTCGGGGTCATGGATAACCCATTGTCAATAGAAATTTTATTGACTTGACACAAGAATGAAAACTCTATAAGCAAGTCCCATCACACAGACTTAAAGCAAATGCTGGTGTTCTTACTGTATGACTTACACATCTAGGAATTTCTGTTTAACATCTGTTTTCACCCAAAAAAAGAATTATGATAAGACAAAACCACTTGATTGGAGCTAATATCTCATTTATAATATTTCTAGAGGTTACAGAATGCAATATATAAAAAACTTTTCAAAGATTTTCTTGTTTTCCTCATAGTCCAAAATTTAGCAAAACTATTTGTTCTTATCATGGCTGGTACTACATCTAGCCAGTGTAGAACACAAAATAAAATTCGGACAATAGTTACTTGACAATTTAATTTGTTCACTGACATCCATGCCGAAGCAAAATCTGAATATATGCCTAAATCTATCAAGAGACAAAAGCAGTTCCCTTACTATATATAGTGGGCTAAAAACGTCCTGCAAGGTGCCCTTTTACTTCAGTATGAGTGCACAGAAATAAATTAAATATCATTTCATGTAAACAATGCTGTAGGGCCAATAAATACTTTTTTAATGTGAGGAATGAAATTTTGGCACTTGATATCTGTTTTGTTTATAAATATTACGGTACACACTACTTTCATTCTAATGATTTTTGGAATGTCTACGTTGACAGTCACACTCTGTTACAAAGCAAAAAATACAGCATACAGTTTTTTTTTCAAAAAGTGAAACTTCAAAAAATCAAAACTGAATCAACTTTTGACTCTATCAACCTTGATTGTTAGATTGTGTACAGTTTGTTCTTTAAATATATATATCTTCTAGTATCGATAGTTGACACACATCACTGAAATGAACTTAACAGCTAAAACTCAATATAGTGGTCCGTTCTCTGCAAGTTGTGGAATTTTATTGGGTAGAATAATTCTTCTGCATTTTATAATAAAAGTTGTGACACTTTTACAAGTGTGTCACTGCTATTCAAACAGAATCATTACCAAATTTATAGCAGAGAGTCTCGCGCACATACCATACAGCTATTTTGTATGCATTTCACTGTTCTAATACATGTACATGTACATTTGTGCAAAGTAAAACAACTAATCTTTTATACAATCATTATAACACATTTATCTGTATTGAACAAAATAAGGTATGGTGTTAGGATGAGGTGGGATTGGTGACTGGTTTGAGCACGATCTTTGGAAAAAAAGGAACCAATGACTGTGATATAGCACCTAGGTGGCAGCCAGGATGAAAACCAGCAAGGAAGAGGTCAATTGGAGGAGAACAGTGGAGAAAGAAAGGATAGCACCCGGTAGTCAGCTTTATAAGTTAAAGTTGTGGCAGGAGATTGGTGGGATGGCTGTATGCACCCTCTGGTATCAGGAAAATTAACAAAATAAGACATTGAAAATATATTACGATATGGAACAGCATTATTTACCCACTGCAGCATAAATTTGAGCATTATGATGTTCACCAGGAAGATAATGTAGATTTTTAATCTGAAGACTTAAAAAACACAAATTCACCTAAAAACCAAAATCAGCAGGCATATTCGAATTACAAAACAAAATACAGGAAATGGTTGTTAAACACAAACTTTTACTTTGATATTAACTTTTCACCACAAAGGTAAAGGTACTCAGTGGATAAGGATGATGAACACCTGATAATGCAGACACGGAATAAAAGAAAACTGGTTATACAGTAGAACCTGCCATGAAAGACCACCTCTTATGAGTGACCATATATTTTGATCGTTTGTTTTACTTTTTTTACATCATCCCCAAGTATCCAATACGAAGGTGTCAATTCTGATTGAAGGGCCTCAAATTTTGGCCTGAGCTCAGCACTTAAAGCAAATTGGATAGTGAGGGGTGAGACCACTTAAACAAAAAGTATTTGTGAAATAATCTTTAAAATAATAATTGAAAAAAAAATGTCCATGGCTGAAGAGGTGATCTATCAAGGCAGGTTTCACCATTATATATTTTTACCTTCTTGATTTCCCTGAGTACCACCACGTTAAATGAGGACTATGAATAATGTTTTACCAAATATCAACTCAATTTAAAATGACCAGGGGTGCAAGGATTCACAAGACGCTAAAAAATGGAAAATGGACCACAACCCAGCCAGCCTTAGTTTGACAAATACAGTAGAACCTGTCTTGAGAGACCACCTCTTCTGCCATGGAAATGTGTTCTTTCGAGACAGTTGGTCTCTCACAACAGGTGTTCTGTATGAAAACTTAAAAAAGATGTTTTCAAATACAAAGTCTCTCAAGACAGGTTCCACTGTAGTATTTGTCTCATCTGTACTTTAATGTCCGATATCTGATTCCCGACTATGTTACAAATATTTTTATTTTTACCGTGCTGTATTTCTATGACATATACCTTTAAAGGTCCGAGGTCCTGATAATGTTAGACATGAAAGAGAAAGGGAACAGATGTATTACAGAGTTTGTCAGGTTACGTACAAACGGTATGCAGATCTGTAAAGTTTCTTATGATGAAAATAATTCTCAAGGGAGGAACAAAACAAATACAAAATCTTTGTTTATTGGTAGTTCAACAATTTTTATATTTTCATACTGAAACAAATTACGCTTAGTTACAAGCTCTTTGGCAATAGGTAAATATGTGTTGGGTCACCTCAAACAATAAAACAAATATGGCTTGTTTTTGGAACAGGGCAACAAAAAACCACAAAACTATATTAGTACATCAGAAAATTAAGACACATTTGATTTGATTAACTAATCCATGACCTACAGTTCATCTGACGGCGCTGTATATGTCATCTCATTCATGACTTTTTTCATACTTTCCACAACTGAAAAAAGAGAGAAAATTTCATGAGCCAGTTTGTTGAAATAGAGATCTATATACATGTGTAGTCCATTCTAGGTAAGTGAATATTACAGAGAATCAAAATCTTGAATTTTTTTCTCCTTGGGCAAAAGAATAACAGCCAAGTTCCAACTTCAAAACCACTTTTGTTTCAGGATAAGAGAAAAAAAAGAAAAATGGAAGTGGAACAACAATTCAAACAAGTGTTGATTACAAATATAGACAAAACTGTTTATTCCATTGAAGACATTCATTTTTACAGTAACAGTTGCAATATCTGTTGATTAGCTAGTCCAACATACAATAGACATAGTAACATCTCTTAGCTGGTCATGTTGCATTACTGTATTCTTGAAAGGCCAGTAGAATTAGAATTATGGTTCTCATTTCCCATCGCTCTCTATAAAAGCCCCTGCACTATCGACATAATTGAGAAGTCAATAAGATAAAATCCAGAATTTCGGTATCGTGTTTGGTAAGAAAATTAGCCATGCCTCTGGATAGTCAGCAAAAAGTTTAGATCTGTTCAAAAGGTTAACCCACAAAATGCATACATTTGCTTGACAATGACTCAAAAACACAAGGAAACAAAAAAAATGGTGTTTGTAAAATCAGTCTCTAGGACTAGGGTTAAAAGACATCCTACCTTGGACAATTATCAAAGGCTTCTGCAATGGATATACATCCAATGAATTAAACACTAGTATAAGTAGTAATGAATTAGAACTAGGAGGATGGACATTCTTGGATAATTCGTGGAACTTTAAAGTTTCCGGAAAAAAAATTCTGCCCTCATGTGTTTTTTTCAACAATAAAAAGATTTTTAAAAAAGTCTCAAGCCCTCATTTGTTTCAGAAAAAAATTGGTATGAGAACCAGAGAACAAGAGATTTAATTTTACATGGCCTTATTGTTTTACTGCCACTTTTAACATAATGTCTATCATACTGCAGCATCAAGCTAATGTGGGCTTCTCAAATTTGATGTGGGTTTCAGAAATTTCCATGTGGGCTTCAGAAATGTTTATCTGTAGATGTTATCCTCTTGCATGAGATATCTTTTATATTATGTCAAGCTTACCCTTTACCAGCATATACTGTTATAACCCTTAAAAATGAATGAATGAATAAGAAAGTGATATGCATAGCCTCTCATCAGTGTAACAAAAGGTTCAAAATTGACTGCATAGAATTCATTTAAAACATAGAAGATATTGATACTTACCATGAAGAGGATCATAAAAGTAATGCTTGTATTTTTCATTCCCTTTCAAATTGTAAAATTCTGGTCTAACATTTCCATTGTGATCTGCAAGAACATGGAGAAAATTGTGAATTAAAAAAAGGAGCCAAAAAATACCAATGTCCTTATCAGTGCCCCTCTATATTAGAGTAACAATTATCCGGTGTTCTCCCCCAGGCTTTATAGTGCAGTGGTACCACAGTACAATTTCAAGTTACCACCACGCTATCTGCACTTCCCCAACTCTATTTTTCTCTTCCATCACCCTATTTCATTTACATAACTAGAAATATTGACCAAATTAGAGCAATTCACTGGTTCATAATTTACGTATAAGTGTTACTTATAATGCATCTCCATGGGCAACCAAACAATAAACTGCTGTGTGGTGCAGTTTACATGTATGCTATCCCCACTTCAGGCTAACATGCACTTAAGTAACCCCACACTATCCAAAATGTCTGGGGAGAACACTGTAACATATTTTTGTATACATTACAAAGATTCTTTATGGTACTGGCTGATTTCTAAGATGTGAACCCAATTAACTGTAAGTTACAGCTTATCTCTTTTGTCGTTATTGTATTGTTGTTCAACGTCCCACTCAAAAATATTTCACTCATACAGAGACATCATCGTGTGCTGATGAAGGGCAACAAATTTTGCCTATGCTCGGCACTTATGGCAGTAGAGCAGGAAGGGTTCTTTTGCTTATACCTACTGTGACACAGGACCTCAGTTGTTACTGTCTCATCCGAAAGACAGGGACAGCCAATCACAGCATGGCCCTAGGCGGATTTGAATCCTGGACCCTTTGATTAACCACTTAGCCATGGCCGCCCCACAGTTTATCTCTTGCCCTTGGTCTGCATGCAAGGAATGTAAATATAGATTCTCTGTTTTCTGAGTTTGACTATGCTAACAGGTGATTTCATGTCAACCTGATTTGTACATGCATTATTGCCCATCCCTTTCAACCTCATATTTAGTATCCAGGGCACGCATATTTTTGGATTAAATACAATTATTGAAATTAGAAGAATTAATATCAAGTGTGCTACACAAGTAAATAAGGACCCAATTGAAACTGTCTTCTCAAAAGCTTACTTTAGGAGAAGCACATTCTTACTTTGTTCATTAAGACTATGACCTGAAAATTGTGTTGTGGTTAACCCTTTCAACGCCACAGCCCAAAACAGACTAGTCTAAGCAATAGAAAAGAGCATTCCATTCTGCTGTTTGGGATTGAAAGGGTTAAAAAATAGTATTACCATACAATGGTTATTGTTGAGGGTCAAAATAGTCAAATTCCTGTTCCTTTTTGTGTTGTTGTCTGCCATCCTACCCAAATTTCTTTCATTCACATGGAAATGTCAACATAATGCCAGTAAAGTGCTTCAAATTTTGACTAATATTACAGCACTTTGGTTCATCAAGCAGTCAGGGATCTTTGTGACAAGTCCTGTTGACTTTTTTAACTATAATACAAGGAGTAAACACTAATTCAATCATTGTAGAAATTGTTATTACATTACCTAAAAATAGAATTCTAGGTATGTATCCACCATCGGGATGATATTCATTTTCTTTAGGTTCTTCGTCATCCTATGATAAATGATAAATAAAAAGATATAAAACTTGGTCACTTCTGACTTAGAACAGTTTGAAATAAAACACACACATTGACAACTTAAAGTTGAAATATTGAAAATTTAAGGCTAAAGTGTCATAGCAACAATATGAATCGTACAACAGCAACCTGACCCTTCCTGCAAATCTACACAAGGAGATCTTTCATTGAGTTAAGTTTTACAGAAATCAGTATCTTTATGTAAAAGGAGTTGCAATGACAAGATAGTGTCTACAGACAAATAAACATTGCACTTCCAGCATGCAAATCTACACAAGGAGATCTTTCATTGAGTTAAGTTTTACAGAAATAAGTATCTTTATGTAAAAGGAGTTGCAATGACAAGATAGTGTCTACAGACAAATAAACATTGCACTTTCAGCATGCAAATCTACACAAGGAGATCTTTCATNNGCATAACCCCCCCCCCCCCCTCAAATCTGCTATGAGAGATATGATACAATATATACATGTACATGTATATATCTTTAAAACAGATATGATAAATATACAGTCGAATCTTTGCTAAGAGACTGCCCAGCAGAAGAGGCATAAAAAGGTCACATATGGCAGGTGGTCTCTGAATTCAAGTGATTTATAAAGGAAAAATCCATTTTCGATACCATGCTTTTGGGTCATATAAGACAAATAGTCTTTTAATTCTGTGGGTCGCTACAGCAGGTTAGACTGTACTTTATAAATTTTTGCAATTTTTAGCAATTTTTTTCCTTACCTGTAAAAGACAGACAATGACACTTTGACTGATATGCAATTTCTAAAATTACCTAACTTGACACAATCGAGAAAAGATGGCTTAAACTTCTTCTTTCTGTTTTCTGTTTTATTTATCAACACATTCAACAAATTATCAATTGATGGCATCTGATTTTAAGTCATTGAAGGCAAATCCTGGCTACCGATGGACCCAAATTAAGAACACCAACCATTACAAAGTAAACAGCCAAATTTTCTGACATTATAAAAACCAATGAGACAGAGAAATTCATCATTAAATCATTTTATATTTTGAGAAGAACCAACTTTTTCATAAAATTAACTTATCATTCCCTAACTTGCTCCTATCTCTAAACGATCTATTACACAAAGTGGAGGATCTTATATTATTCACTGTACATACCTGAGTGTTTACAAATATAAAATCATCTTTAAACTTCCTTAACTCGTAAGATTCTGCAAACCGAGGCTTAAAGGCTGCAAAAAGTAATAACATGATTTAGATGAATGATACCAAATACACATACATTAAATCCAAGATAAAGTACCGGCTATACACACAGTTCTGATCTAGATGAAAATAGAGATGGGATCCATCTCTAAGGACCTCTATCCCCTCCCCTCATGATACCAATGTGTCATCATTTACATTTTACCTTAAAAGTCCCATGAGAAATCAACATTTGAGATCTGAATTTTTATGGAACAAAACTGAATCAATTACAATGTATGTGACACTACTTCTTCCTGTTGTTGCAAGTATCCACAGTTTCACCCCTCTATTGTTACTGCTTTCAAAGTTATCAGAGATCCTAGTACCAGTAGACAAAAAGTCCTGAAAATGATAATCTACATAATAGAAATGTAACCAAGTTTTGCATTTACTTTAGAAAAAAATCTTAAACTGAGTAAAATAAAATCCTGATTTCAGGAAAAATCCATCTCTGAAAGTTATGGAGTGGACACTAATGTGTTTTGAATGGAGATAGCAATCACACATATCTGCCAAGTTTCCTCCATAAATGTGGAGACTCCCTATTTTCTACTTACAGTTTTGATTATTTCTTAAGGAAAAATGCACATCTCCTCCATGAAAACCTTAAATTTTTGATTTTTTGTATTCTTAGTAAAATATAGAGTCTCCCTCATGAGATTGAAAAATCTTCCCCATCGAAATTGTTCAAGATTGGCAAGTCAGATCACAATAGGGCTTTCTCCACTAAAGTGACAGAGATTTATGACAGGATAAGTAGAGATTCTTATGACTTAACCACCTGGCCACACCAATGCTGGTAAGAAAAAAAATTAGAAAAACCCAAGAAATGTTCACAGAATCCTATTTTTTTTTCTCGAGTCAATCCTCTGACACCTACACATATGCAAGACAATATTTTTTTTTAACTACAAATGAAAAGGCTAATCACCTGTGTGGTATAGTGCAAGGTAATGTGGGGCTAGAATTACAAGCAAGAAATTTACTAATAAAATATGGTTAAAGTTTTCAAAACTTTCACAAAGTCATGGTCAAAGTCTCAGATCAGTAGGTCATTTGTCATGACCTTAAAAGAAAGCTCTAATCACGAGGAATGCATATCTGAAATATCAAAACCCTAACTTTTCCAGTTCATAAGATATGGCACATGTTGAAGTTTTCAACGTGTCTACAGACACAGCTAACAACAATGATTTAAACAACGACAACAACAAGAATATGGCATTAGCTCTACAGACTTCTGTCCTTGTGGGCTGAAATCCATCTGGAAAGCTGAAATCTGTTTTGATTATGAGAAAGTTTGAAAAGATTGATCTGCATGACATACCTTTACAAGCACCACACCATGACTTGTGTATCACCAATATCAATGGCTTTTTTCTGCAAAAGAAGAAACACTGTAGAGTCAGTCTATAACGAATCGGCTTAAAGTGAATTCAGTGCTATAGTGAAGAGAAATAAAATTCCCGAAAAGAATTAACATCTATCTATTTATGTAGTAAATCCTGATGCTTAAAACGAAGAATACCTATAATAAAGTCAAAAGTCACCCCTCTTTGACTTCGTTATAGACGAACTCAACTGTACATGTATGCAAGAAGTAGTTTTTACCATTGATGATGATGATGGATGTTATGGATCAGCATGCATGACTACTGAAATCTATTGCTCCTTATCATAGGTACAAAGGTAGCCATGAAGAGGTTTTACATGTATGTATCTGAATCCCCACAACAGGTATTTAAGTTCAGTGGATGCCCTCTGATACTACTAGTGTCTGTTTTTTACAAGTAGTCACTTTCATTTACATGGACAATGGACATGTGTTGGCCTCAATATGCAAAATTCTTGAAGCTCAGCCATATAAATTAGTGGGCAGTTTTTATACTATTGACTTTCATCATCACCAGCAAATTCTTCTATAAGCTGTGCTGACATCCCAACTTCTTATGAGAAACACTCCCACAAATCAGGTGACTCATGATTTACAGCAACATTGGCTTAAAAAATCAACACCCGTTTATGGGGCAAAATACCTTTTCCATCCTTTCGGATGATTGAGAAAGTAAAAAACAGCCTTTTCCAGCCTTTTGGATGAGAAAGTAAAACATGTTCATGTGTCAAAGTAGGTGTCAGCATGCTAAAGAACCCTCACTTCACAATGGCTGGGCATATGCCAAAATCTGAAGTACATTGTATTTCACCGGCATTTCATGAAGTACCCATATGAGTGAAAGATTCTTGTGTAAGCCATAAAACAACAACAATGTACATATAGATTAAACAATTTTGACCTGGCTTTGTCTATGATCTAATATATAAACATAACCTTACCTGTTATTAGTATTCATTTCATGAAATCTGGTAAATCAATGCTTTGTGAGTTTTACAGTTTATGCAAGTGTGTTTGCTCAAATAATATTGATAAGAAGAGGTATTGGCAGCTGGCTTGAACAAAGGAATTCATTGGAATTACATCCTTGATCCATGGCAGAAGTACGATATCAAAGGCTTTGCTCTCACATTACATTTTGTGATTTTAATACTTACTCCCTTTTAGCTGCATTCAATCCATCTTCTAGTGTTTTCCATTCAAAGTGGTCACCCCATCCTAAACAAAGAATGAAGTTTTTAATTTTAATAGTCCAAAGTAATGTATTGAATATGTATACCTGTACATGTCTCCAATACTGTATAACAAGAAATAAATGTGTGTAATAACTTTCGTGGATTTTCATATTGAAACTATTTCACTGGTGTAAACTTTCATGGTTCACGATCAATATCACATAAACACACATATATCACATTAACATTTGGGTGTATCAATATTTGGGGTTGAATATCAACCGCGAAAATAGCAAATATGAATACACAACAAAAGTTTCTTGTTATACAGTAATATCAGAATGTACATTCTAATCTGAGTATCTCCAGATCAGTTGGACTACAAAAACTAGGACCCCAATCACCCATCTGATCTTTTAAGTTAAAAAAGTCTTATGTACGTATTACTTTACTACTGATATACTAATTACCATCAACTATATTAGTATCACATTATGAATAACATAGGCCTAGCACTTTTGCTAATTTATATAGCAATATAAAATGACTACCATACTCTTTATCAATAAAATGGTATATATATATAGGGTCAGATCAACCAAGGTTGCAGCCGTACTGGGGCTGGATCCACTGTGCTGGCCAAGGTCCAATAACTGGCTAGGACCAGTTGCTGCCTTTGACATTATTTTGTCTTTTATATAGATCTATACCGTGACAATTTTTTTGCTTCTGTCCCAGAAAATTGTTGGTTGGTTGTACCTTTTTTTAGTCACACTCAAGAATTTTTCACTTACACGTATAAGTAGACGCCATCTTGTGCCAGTGATAGGTGACACATTTTGCCTATACTTGGCACTTACGGACAGAGCAGGGGGGGGGGGATCTTTAATGTGCTAACACCTCAGTTTTTTTTTTTACTGTCTAATCTGAAAGACAGGCACAGCCAACTGCAATGTGGCTTGGGCTTGAACCCTGGACCTCTCAATCAGAAGTCAAACATGTTAACCACTAGGCTACGGCAGTCCCTACAGGAAATTGTACATCAACTGGAGTGTTGTTAAAGAATAAAACAATAGCTGGTTACTGGTCCGTGACCAGTAAAGCTCCATATGACATGTGTGTGAAACTGGAAGAACAGGATTTGTATTGACAAAGAGAATGAATTACAAAACAGCAATTTGTATCCAATTCCTTCTTAGAAAGTGTCATTTATAATTTAGTTCCATTCCCAATTGCTTTACAATTCTAGTTAGACTGACACTACTGCAGTAGCCCACACCTTACACTACAGCACTGACGAAACATGACACGTTGGCATTATGAAAGTTAACTTAGCTTGACCGAAAATGTTTAGATTGTCAATGAAAAATACAGCATGTGGGGCTGTAATCAAACGGAATTAGTGAAATTAAAAGCTAATTGAAATAACAAAAATAAATCCAATTACCTCTGGCTAATTCATTTGCAAAGGCAAATGAGATACAAAATGAAAGTAGTAAGCACGCTGTGTTGACTGTCTTGTCTGCCATAGTTGCAATGAGTGTAATGCACTAGGTATTTATTTGATTAAATACAAATCGACAGTGTGCGGGGCGGATCCAGAAACGCGACTGAACTCAGGATATCAGAGAAGAGGTTCGGCTGTTTAATTCTCGTATTTCTGTATTTCTGATTTAAAATTCAGAGCTGCATCTGTAAAAAAAGACACATGCCTTTACTGACCACCTTCTAAAATTTCGATTATTTTCTGAAATTTAGTTCGTAATAGCGTTCCGTAATTGTCCTTCGTCGGATTCCGTGCCCGACTTTACATTTAGAATAAAGTTTTATCTAGATCATCACACCTATTCACATAACTGCAGGGCAGTAATTTCGAAAACACATGGAAGTGGAAAACCAACGCTAGTTGATCATTGAAGTTTCAGAATGGCAGACGCATTTGGAGAAGAATTATTTAACGTCTTTGAGGGAGGAGGACAAGAGAAAGATTCGGTACAAAATGACAACGCCACAAAACGAAAGGATCCTCCGTCAGATTCTAAGAGGTAGGCTAATTTAAAGATAAGGGACGCACTTTTTTCAGTACAGCCAACAGTTCATACTTTTGGTTTTACTTCTGAACTTGAAAGGTTCGCTTATTTTTACCTTTAAATGGATCTCTCTCTCTCTCTCTCTCTCTCTCTCTCTCTCTCTCTCTCTCTCTCTCTCAAGTAAAATGTAGAAAACTTGCTTGATCCTGGATAATTTTGTACCAGGGTCCTTTAATTTAATACAGCACTAATTCACAATAAATTTAATAATATTAATAAAGAGTAAGTAAATCTATTAAAACTGGAAAAAAAACAAAAAACAGAAAAAAACAAACCAGATCTATTCTGCCTTCACCTCATCACTGTGTTTGTGATAAGGAAAGTGTAGCCTATGCCTATTTATACTCTGTTTTTTTTTNNTTTCAAAATTCTGCTAACATTATTTCATCAACTGCACTAGACAGTCAGCGGAGCCTAGAGACAAAGCTATTTAAAAGCTATTTGGGGTATTTGACTTTTTTTCGAGGATATTTACACCGTTATGTGCATTATCCATGAGCAGTTTTGGCAAAACAGAGTATAGACTGGTACAAAGCAGTGGTCATGTGTGGTATTTCAAAGCATTTGAAGGCATTTGAAAGTGTAAAAAGTTTGAGCAACCAGGGTTTTGCCCCCTACCCCCACCAGGGCTTTGCCCTGGACCCACCGGGGGCCCTTGCGGCGCCCTGGCCCCCAGCCACATTTTCAGGTTTTTCAAAATGCTCTACCCCTGTATCCAGAACTATATATGGTCTAACTTTTGCTATCCAGAACTATGGTCTTACTTTTGCTATCCAGAACTATGGTCTCACTTTTGCTATCCAGAACTATGGTCTAACTTTTGCTATCCAGAACTACGGTCTAACTTGTGCTATCCAGAACTATGGTCTAACTTTTGCTATCCAGAACTATGGTCTAACTTTTGCTATCCAGAACTATGGTCTAACTTTTGCAAGTTTGACAAGGCTATATCAAATGTCACACACATTTAAAATATCCAACATTGTACATGTAGTCCGTACGCGGATGACATTTGTCAAATTCAAATACAATGTTGAAAAAATTGATTGATCCAAGTTTGATTCAAACTGAGGTCCATTTGCTTAGGAAATCATCACCCTACCAGTAGAGCTACAATGTAAAGATATTTTTCCAATAGCCAAGTCAGTACCAAGTGACTACATCCAAATAACCTATGACATACATATACAGAGAAATTACATGTCAATCCTGGGGTGATAGTTGTCCTTTTTTGATCTAGAATAGGCCTAATGAGTCTTCATGTATTGAACTGGTTGCTAGAAATTTTCAAAGTTTCATTAACAATCCGGAATCAATCTCCAAAATTCATGTATAACGGTATACTGAGTTTGTGTTCAGGTGGAACTCGGGACACAGTCAAGTACACATCTAGATTTTTTTCTTTTTTTTTAAGGGCTGAAGACCTTCTACAGAGTATAATTGGTAAGAGGGGAATAGAGGAAAATGTCGATGGTGACCATCAGGCAAAGAAAATGAAAACAGAGTAAGTATGTTACATATGTAATATATACATATTTGGAGAACAACAGTATGATGTTTATTTCTCTACAGTAATTTGTTATGGATAAAACATGAAGGTAGAAGAAGAATTAACAAATGTATTTAGTTACAAAGTTTCGATTGATCAGAATTTTCATTTCTATGTCAATTAGAAAGAAAAGTAAGTTTTTAATGTTTTAGCTTTTGTTTTAACATCGTAGTACTGATATGCAGAAAAAAAAACAACTTTAAAACATCCGTCATTAAATACAGTCCAAAGGTCCCTTCACATCCACCCACAGCTCAATCCCTTTACTTGTTTTGTTGATAAATTTGTCCTTCTCAGCTGATTGATGTGTATTTTATTTTTAGTACCTTAATGATCATAATCAGATCTACATCATTTTGTTTCCAGGCAAACAGATATCATGCCGAGGATACAGATTCATCGAGTTGAGACAGCTGAAGCATGCTTACATGAGGTTGGTAGCCATTCTATCGGACTTGCCAAACCTTGAACAAATTATATGGTGGAGATTTATCAATTTTGTGGGAGAGACTCTAAATTTGACTAAGACTAGGACTAGGAGAGTTGGAGTTTTTCATGGGGAAGCATTTTTTTTTTCATGAGAAGTTATTAAAAATATTACATAAAAATCAAGTCTCCCTGTTAATGGGGGAGACTTGGTAAGTATGTTCTATCATGAACATCACCAGTCAAGACATTACGTATTACAAGGCTTTATGTATTTGTATTTATGTATGCAAAGAAAGTTAAGCCTACTTTTAAACATGGAACCAGCAGGCCTTCTTCATCCAACATTTATTTATAAAAAAAATACTAAGGGTCAACTGACAATTCGCTTGTTTATGCTTACAAGATGCTTTTGTGATAAACTTACATTTTATTTCATTTTTTAGGTGGCAATCCCTCCAGATTCAGAGTTTGTTCCCTTGAAAGCCATGGCAGAAAAACCGGCCAAGGAATATCCCTTCATCCTGGATCCTTTTCAGAAGGAGGCTCTACTGTGTCTGGAGAACAACCAATCAGTGCTTGTGTCTGCTCATACTTCTGCTGGTAAAACAGTGGTTGCTGTGTAAGTTGTTGTCTAAATAATGGTAGTATTATCATTCTAAAGTACATGCAGATTGCTGAAATACTAGTTGGTATTATTCTGTCTTGTTGGTGTTTTTTGTTGTTGTTTTTTTACATATAATGTATTTTATTTATTCTTAGTTTCATCATCAGTTAATCCAGTACATACATGTACAGCCCAACTTGTGTACAAAAGTCACCTGTCTATCAGGCCACTTAAGGGAACAGACAGGTGGCTTTGACCGACAAATGACCTTTACAAAGAGATTTATATCTTAGAATTTCTTAAACAAGGTTGTTTTTTGAAGATGTCATTTATAAGGAGGTGGCTTTTTTGGCAAGTTTGTTACCAGTAGATGGTACTAGTATACATTGAAGCCTCATTAATCGGGACGCGTTTGTTCCAAAGCAAACTGTCCGGATAAATGAAACATCTAGATTACTGAGACAAACTTTTCACAATGACCAGTGGAAGTACTGAATATTCTATTCCCATGTAATTTTTTGCGGAATGTGAAGCATCCAGATTAATGAGGCTTGACTGTATATAGTTTAACACATTGTTAGCAAGTCCCTCTACATCGTGTATTAATTGTCAGCTTCAACAATACAGATTTGGATTTTCATGACTAAAGAATTATGTAAATTGAGATTCATGCTTTGTTTTTCATCTTTTATTAGGTATGCCATAGCCATGTCACTGCGAGACAAACAGCGAGTGATCTACACCACTCCAATCAAAGCTCTTAGTAACCAGAAGTACAGAGAATTATACGAGGAGTTCCAGGATGTAGGTCTGATGACGGGAGATGTGACCATAAATCCAACGGCCAGCTGTCTCGTCATGACCACAGAGGTAGCCATTTCTTCTTAAATAAAATTACCATCACAGTAGCAAACAGGGCTCAAAACTAAGCATCAGTGCCTTCAATGTGCTTATTAAACCGAACCCAATTACCCCTGCAAACAAACTTTGGGGAATATGTAAGAATCACTGTCTGTCCAGTTAAGAGGTTCTAAAAGCAGATTCTCTTATATTATAAGGGATAGGGCTTTCATATTTCATATATGCCTTCATTGTATCAAGTGTTACATTTTGGACATTTGACTTAGTGACTTTGACCTTGAACTTAGATCTTGCAATAGCTATTTGGCTAGGGGATTCTGAAAAGGAGAGTCTGTTGAGGGGTGGAAGGTATTTCGTTCCGTTATGATTGCTCTTGTTTCATTTGAAAAACCTAGTTTTAGTAGTTATCTACATAAATTACTCATACATACACTGTATATTTCATAATTAGTTGTAAAGTGTTATTACCCACAACTCATTTGGTAACATCCACATTTCAGTGTTTACTTACCCACAATTCTATTTCAGATTCTCAGAAGTATGTTATACAGAGGATCAGAGATAATGCGAGAGGTGGGATGGGTCATCTTTGATGAGATTCATTACATGAGAGACAAAGGTAACATAGCTCAAGCCACTGATTAAAAAATAATGTTGGTCTGTTGTAACATGACCAAGTCAGTCAAAATCCTGAGACTTCAACTTTTTTACTGCAATCCAAAATTATTTTTTTTGAGATTTGGATCCGGTACAACCACACTGCCTATATTGTACATAGAATATGGTCTAAAATCTTAAAAAATACCAAACAAAACCAAAATTCTAATTACTCATCGTAAAGAATTTGTGCAGTATTAAAGCAAATCAATATCTGAGGATAGCCTCAAGCTACCGATTTAATCTAAGTAACTGTTTTGTGTACCTTATCTTAATTTAGTGTTTTACCTGCTATCATATCACTGAAATGTATATTTGGAATAATATTATCACCAAGGATCACTGGACTTAAACTATTAAGCCAGACTTACCTATTAAATCTTGCCCTTGTGCTGAAACCTATTGCAGTTTTTATGAGTTTGATTAAATTATATTGTTCTTTTATTTATTTTTTTTCTATCTATTGACAGAGAGAGGTGTGGTATGGGAGGAGACCATTATCCTGTTACCAGACAACGTCCACTATGTCTTTCTCTCGGCCACCATCCCCAATGCCAGACAGTTTGCAGAATGGATTTGTCATCTTCATAAGCAGGTACAAATTGTCAAGTTCCTTTGTTGTCTCATTATTTTCTTTTTTTTCCTACTGTCAAAGTCGTGGGAAAATGTCCCTTGAATAAATTTGACATACTTTAAAGAAAACATTATAAACACAAAACATTTATATGGTATGATTAACTTACAGTTGTGTTTTTAAGGATGCCCCATTGAATCATTAATTTCTACAATATCAATATTACTAGCTGCTGTGAATATAAAGAATCTGAAGATGAATGTAAATGACTTTGACAATGATTACCTAGATGTTTGTTGTCTATTTCAGCCTTGTCATGTTGTATACACGGACTACAGACCCACGCCACTACAGCACTACATATTCCCCGCCGGCGGAGATGGGATACACCTTGTAGTTGATGAGAATGTAAGCTTATATTTGTAAAGGTATATTAAGTGGTCTTGGTTAAAGATCACATCAGTTAATATTGTGGAATGTATTGTATCTTGAGTCCTGTATTGTAATTAAGGTAAATTGTTTCAGTGACATTCATGGTCGGTTGGTTGTATGGTTAAATATTATACTCATAGATGAATAAAATCTATCACCACTTTGTACTGAGACAGAGAAATCTCATCTGAGTTTCAAAGATTTGCAGTCCACAACTAGGCTTGCCGAGTTGTGGATGTTGCAAATCTTTGACACAAGGGTGAGATATCTCTGTCTCTGTACATATTGGTAGTTGATTATTTTTCTCTCGACCTTAAACCATGCATTTTAAAGTCAGAAATATATGAAGAAAACTGGATTCAAGCAGACGAAATACTTCAAAAGTAGGTCAAGTATACGGCATGTGACGTCAGGGGGTTCAAGACAAGCATGCGGGGTGCGAGATAGAGATATCTCAGAACGGTTAAATAGGTTTATTATTCTGTCCGGGGTGAGAGAAATTTCACTCTATGAAAAGGAAACTAATACTGGAAAGTATGTCAAATTTGACCTATGCTCAGCAGTTATTTCCTTAGAGCAGTGAGGTTCTTTAAAGTGCCGACATCTACTGTGAGATCGGACCTCTATGTTTACTGTCTCCTCTAAGGGGCAGGGAAAACTGAGCTCAGTGTGGCAGGGATTCGAACTTATGACCCCGCAATCAGAAAGCAAACATACTAACTGCTGAGCCACGGCAGCCCCAACATACAAGGTAATTGTAGATTACAAAATTGAGCGTAAATGACTTATATAAACAAAGAAATACCATGTTACCTTACTATTTGTGCAGGGAGACTTCAGAGAGGAAAACTTCAATACAGCAATGTCAGTTCTGAGGGACTCAGGGGATGCCTCCAAAGGGGACCAACGAGGAAGAAGAGGTGGAATGAAAGGTCAGAAGTTTTCCTTTTCTTATATTTTACTATATTTCCTGTTAGTCAATATTCAGATAATTGTTGATTCCAGGGGTTTAAAAGAAGATTAAGAAGCTAAGCTACTCACTCTTCTTAATATACTAATATTCAAACACTTTTTATCCAAATTTTCTAAATTAAGTTTTGATGAGAAAGCTTTTAGTGTAAGATATTGATGAAAATGCATATGTATCATCCACTGTTAGTTGTAGCATTTATCAGTACAATTTCACATGTTTGCACCATATTGATCAACAACACAATGTATTGCACATAGTACATTTAGTTACCAGAAGCTTACTTAGTATTATCAGGGTTTTTTCACATCTTTTTGAAAACATGACCCATGACACAGGTATTGGGAATTTGGCAGTACTTCAATAACATGGAAGCCTGTACCATTGGTAAATATAAAGTATATGTAGGCCTCTATTTACTATTTATTTTCTTTGTATATGATGAGGATTACAACACCAATTTATTAGTGAGAAAATAAAAATTTCCTATAAAGCAACATATTATTATGCCTCCCAAACAAAGTTTGGGGAGACATGTTTTTATATATATTTTCATCCTACTGATAGGAATTTTTTGCAGAAGATTGGGAAAATTAGATATGATTAGTCATTGGGAACATAGCCCTGTATTGGCTGTAAAATTCACAGAAAATGAAGCCCTGGTTGTATTAGCTATATTTACTATTTTGAAAGAAGATCAGTTTCACAATATTTGACATCATCATGGATAGGAATTTTGTCTATTGTAAATCCCGTTTTTTTCGCGAGAATTTTAATTTCGCGTAATTACGTGAGAGCACTTACTCGCGAAAATAAGAGTCTTGCTTTATATACAAACCGTAAATGAAATGCTCAATACAACATAAACTTAGAATACTTAACAAGCAAACACGCGAAAATATAATGTCGCGAATAATTGCATGACTACCGATTCGCCAAAATAAAGTTCCGCGAAAATTTCTGGATTTACAGTATTTTAGTCACTGTTGGTAGCTTGCTCTGATGAAAGGAAGTTAATACTTGTGGTTACATTTTTTGCAGCAAACGAGTCAAACTGTTTTAAAATAGTCAAGATGATTATGGAGAGGAACTTTGCCCCAGTGATTGTCTTCAGTTTCAGTAAGAAGGATTGTGAAGCCTATGCCATGCAGATGTCCAAACTAGATTTTAACACAGGTGAGATTTACTGTCTTGTACAGATAAAATGTTTTGAACTGTGCATTCCATAAACTGCAGCACACATATACAGTGTTTTCCTGTGGTATCTTTTTTAAGTCATCAGGACACAAATTTGGAGAGCTAATACAACGTATCATACCCACAGCATTGTGATGTTGTCATTGTCATTGGTGGTACCCATAGACAAAACTTCAACCTTGGATATTTCTTTAGAATTGGAGATATAGGACTTTGATATGTTATACAGTAGAGTCGGCCTATAACAAATCGACTTAAAGCGAGTTCAGTGATATAACAAAGAGGAATAATATCCCCAAAAAGAATTACTATTCATCTACATATAGTGTAAATTCTGATGATTAAAATGAAAGATGCCTATAACGAAGTCAAAAGTCAATCCCCTCTGACTTTGTTATAGACCAACTCCACTGTATATGGATTCCTCATAATTCAGACTTTTATTGAGATCACGACTTTTGACCTAGTGACTTTGACCTACCTATAGAAACTTTGACCCTATTTCTTTATCACTTTTGATAAGCTTTGCTGTTGTCTTCTGACAACTTTTGTTATGTGTAGGTACCACCAAACTGCTTTATTTACGCAATGCACTATATCAGTCTTACCCCCACACAATTCTCTCCCCTCCCCCATCCTTTTTGGATTACATAGTTATACTATCACTCCTGAGGGAGGGAAGGGTTAATGATCGAGCTAGAATGCTTCATCACCTTTTATTTACACATGACCAGACCAGGAGGATCCAATATCATCTACTACCAGTATG
This sequence comes from Pinna nobilis, assembly GCA_016161895.1. Taxonomy (NCBI): domain Eukaryota; kingdom Metazoa; phylum Mollusca; class Bivalvia; order Pterioida; family Pinnidae; genus Pinna; species Pinna nobilis. The sequence continues at coordinate 12,544 of JACSZP010012938.1, read as the reverse complement.
CTCTAATGAGTACAGATTTAAAAACAAATTGCGTTTTTACTTCTTTTGTTGGTCAGCTCATTTGCTGTTCTGTTCATTTCATTGTGAGTGTAGATTTTTTTCTTTGAATCATTCAAAAGTTTATTATGATCATGGTTTATCCAACAACTTCAGCATACAAACATGTATATAGCCTAACCTGTTTTAAGAGACCGTCCAAGGGAAGCAAAAGAGTCACATACGACAGACATAATTCTCATAATTCAGATGATTTATATAGGAAAATGTCATTTTGGAAACTATACACTTAGGTCACATAAGACAGGTAGGCTTTTAATACAATGAGTTGCTAATACAATGTATAAGGCAGGTTACATATGTAGACTGTACACATTCAACATTTCTCACTGTTATGTTATTTCATGTTCTCTGTATTTGCTTTTACAGAAGAAGAAAAGAATCTGGTCAATGAAGTATTCAATAATGCAATTGATGCTCTCTCTGATGAAGATAAAACACTCCCGCAGGTCAGTCAAGTTTGTTTATGACACATGTACTACAGTTGAACCTGTCTTAAGAGAACCACCCATGTAAACATAGAAATGTGGTCTCTCAAGACAATTGGTTTCTCAAGGTGGTGTTTATTTTAAGGATTATCAAATAATTTTTGCCTCCATTGCTCTCTGAAGGCAGGTGGTTTTTCACAGTGTTCTGTCATGACTAGTTTCACTGTAGAGTGTTAAAATATTCTTACATGTCTGGGTCTATTAGAAGAGCCATTGAAATAGCTTCAATCTACAGTTGCTGCATTCAGTTTCATTATACAGTGTTGCCCATTTCTACTACATTGTTGCCATTCGATGAAAGATTATTAATGAAATAGACAATGAATTTGCATCTCTTGTGATTTTGCAAGTGTTTTAGATACTAGGGTAGTCTCATGATAATTGCTTGCTTATTTTTAGGTGGAGCATGTATTGCCCCTGCTTCGGAAGGGAATTGGTATACATCACTCGGGTTTACTACCACTTCTGAAAGAAACCATTGAGATTCTGTTTTCTGAAGGACTGATAAAGGTAAAGAATTTTTAGATCATTTGAATATTAATGCACTCAATATGAAAAAATCAAATATAGTTTTGGGCCAGTGTTTCTATGGAAACAGTATATAGTCATACTACTTACACCACAAGAGGTTGACCTTTGATATTAGACTTTTGTAGTTTTTCCTATAATTTTGATCTTGTTCACATAAGATTGACCTTTGCTTTACTGTCAGAATATATATTCTCACATAAGTTTTATCTTTCAAGACATACGAGGTACATGTACCATATTTCTTTAATGTGTACAATGTATTACGGTACCGGGTATTTGTATTTCTTGTGAGAGGTCATTTTATACACTACCAAATATGTAAACCTTAGGACTTTGACATGGGACTCTTATTTACTCTTTGATGTTTTAAAATGTTATTCTTAGTCCCATCTTTGTTGCCATAATATGACTGCAATATTGTCGAAAATTGCGTTAAAACAACAATACAAAAACAATAACACAATATTTGATATGACCTGTGTTGAACCTGTGTATTGTATTTTGGCAGGCTTTGTTTGCCACAGAGACATTTGCCATGGGTTTGAACATGCCAGCAAGAACAGTACTATTCACAACTGCCAGGAAATTTGATGGAAAAGACTTCAGATGGGTATGACTCATTTGTATTATTTTCTATGCTGTCCCCAAATTGAAGATTCAGTAACACATAGCTTCTATTTTATCTGTTTGTCTGCAAAACAATCACCATGTCCATCACTCTGACATTTAATGGTACTAAAAAGGAATAAAACTTTCATATTTAACATGTGTATTCCTTATAAAAAGGCATTTTTTTACATTGTGACCTTGATGTGTATAAAGCTAATCTTGGCCTTATAGTTTGAACAATCACTTTAAAGGCAATGGTTAGTGATTCAGCAATATTAAGGGACAGAGGAATGTTTTAGTTATAGCTTTCAAATTTAACATGTGTAGATTCCCTGACTAAACAGCCTTTCAGCTGGCAACATACTTTTCAACCTTGTGACCTTGACATTGATGTTTTGCCTATTTTTCTAGCATTTTATCAACATTTTTTTAGATCATGTAAAATTACTGTCTTGTGGATCAGTCAGATGACTGAATATTCCAAAGACATTGATGTGTAGAATTTGCCAGTAATCTGTAGTGATTTTGAAAACAAACTTAACATATGCTAATTTTCACACAAACACACACACACTCTTTCTCTGTCTCTCATTAAATTTGATGTTGTTACCTTGATTTACAGGTGACCTCAGGTGAGTACATTCAGATGAGTGGGAGAGCAGGTAGAAGAGGAATTGATGACCGCGGAATTGTTATACTGATGGTCGACGAAAAGATGAGTCCGGCAGCTGGGAAACAAATCGTCAAGGTGAGTTAGTGTGTGAGTTCCAAGGTAGAATTGAATTACTCATTTTATCAGCTTTGATAATCGATATAGGTCAAATAAACAAAAATTATTCTATGCAATATTCTGTTCCGTGTATTGTTTACAACAAAAACAAGTGTTGTTGGATCTATGATATTGTAATTGAAAAAAATATGATACTAATTTTTTGTTTCCTGAAAAAGCATACAATGTGGATATGTAATCTGTCTTTATGATATTGACAGATGATCTATATAGAATTAAATCGATGGCTAAAGTTGGCTAAATTATGTTACTTTACTTGCTCTGCCCGTCCCGCTCTATAATCAGTGACTCGGTAGCATATTGTATTTGGTGTGTCTATCTTTTATGCTCCCTAAAAGGTTTATGGGGAGCATAAAGTTGCTGCTTTGTCCGTCCCTGCATCTGTTCGGAGTCATTTATTCTAAACAGTTTCATACATTTTGGTCATACATACAAAATATAATCCCCGTGTCCCTGGCTTGCGGCCCACCTTATCTCATGATCAAAGTCAAGGTCATTCTGCACTTAAGACTTAAAATCTTATTTTGTCCATATCTCCTTCCAGTTTTGAGTTACCTGGATCATAATTCACACAAATGTTACTCATGACAAACAGGTGTTCACACTAACCTTGACCCGAGGTCAAAGGTCAAGGTAATTCTCAAATTTGTTAAGTTTGCCTCGATTAAAGTTGGCCTCGGGGAGCATACATCAGTTTACTAATAACCTTGTTTTGTCTGTTTGAATACAAAACTTTATCCATGGCCGCATCTTTTTAACATTATATGAAAGGGTTTTCATACTTCATATGCGTATGCCTTGTAACAAGACCTTTCTCTTGATACCAGACTTTTTTACCTCCTAGCCATGATCTTCCTAGTTTGACCTACTTTTTAGAAACTTTAACCTTGACCAATATTATATGTCCTTTGCTACCATTTGGAGGCATCAGCCTTCACATCTCATACTACTTAAACATAGAACAAAAGGAATAAACCTCTTAATTATTACTCAAATAAAAATTATTTTTACAGGGGCAAGCAGATTCCCTGAACTCGGCTTTTCATCTGACTTACAACATGGTGCTGAATTTACTGAGAGTGGAGGAGATTAATCCCGAATATATGTTGGAGCGATCGTTTTACCAGTTCCAAAACTATGCTGCCATTCCAGATCTCTGTGAAAGTAGGTTGTCCTTGCAGGCTGGTTTATTAAATAGTTTCTCTCTTTTGAATGGATAATGTCTTTTCGTGGATGTGCCAGTTTACATTTTGCCCAAATTTCCCTGTTAAATACTTTTAAGTTGTACAAAGTTACTCTTCAGTTGCATAACACTTGCAATATATTTACCATTAAATGTATACCAATTAGTTGCAAGCATACACCATCTTTAATTGGTGTCAGCCATAATCATTCAGTATGCAATTAGTTGCATTAGATATAAAAAAAAAGAAAGCAAAAAAGGATTCCTTGTGTGCAAGTTATATCCATTGCAAGATCTGTGTACACCTTTTTATAGTGTCATCCTCCCTATGAAGACTGATTTTGTTGTGTTTATATTTTTTTAATGATTATTTTATTTTGCACACCTCAGAGTTAAAATCAAAAGAGGACGAGTACAGTGCCATGAGTGTTGCCAATGAGGACCAAGTATCAACGTACTATAAAATCCGACAGCAGCTAGAAAACTTAAGCAAGGAGTTGTTAACCTACATACAGAAACCACAATATCTCCTGCCATTTCTACAACCAGGCAGACTTGTCAATGTAAGTACAGTTAAAGCGAGATTTAATGAAAACAAAGGAGAATAAATGTTTCTTCAAATTAACAGGGTTTCAGATTTACTGGGTTAAAATAGTATAAAACTTCCGAACTTAGCCAGACAATCAAAATCATTTTAAACCAAGCTGGATTTTATACCGTAAATATTTTGCATGTTCAAATTTGTTTTTATTACCTACATCATGTTTCATAGTCTATTCCTTCTTACAAGGCCAGGGAGCCATCTTGCCACCGTAGTTAAGCTTTTCGCCTTCTGGGCCCAGTTGTTCAACAGTTGGTTAAATTTAACCAAGGTTTAAATATAACGGAGGCTTGCAGAAATATAGTAATAAAGCCTCGGAGCTCGATGGAATATCCGAAATTTAATTAATTGTCTGTCAATCAGCCTACAGAATTTTCTTATTTAGCAACAGATTTTAACTCTGGGCTTTATTTCAAACCTTGGTTATATTTAACAGAAGGTTAAAATTTAACCAGCTGATGAACAACTGGGCCCAGATCATGAGATAGATGGTTTGAACTTGCTTGCATGAGGCAACTGGAATTTTTATGTCCTATGGATGAGAGGGTAAAAACTGAAATCCCGTGTTACATTAGGTGTCGGCCTGTTAAAGAATCCTCACTACTCAAGGGCCATAAGTGCTGAGCACAGGTCAAGTTTACAGGCCCTTCACCGGCACACAGTGATGTCTTCATAAAAGTGAGATATTTTTTAGTCAAACGTTAAACGGCAATACAGCAATAATTTGGCAAGTGTATTCTCAATAATCAATAAAAGTATTTTACCTTCTGAGCTTGACCTAGATATTTGACCAACTGGTATTAGAAGAGATTTTAACCTTGTTTACAGTTTTGAAGATGTTCCTTATGTGTATATAGGACTAGAGTATTCATGCATAAATGCTCAGTTTTCTGCCATCCATGTAAAAACAGAAATTAAAGCAAGCCTAAATCTTAGATATTCATTTGCAGGTAAAGAATGGAAATGAACTATTTGGCTGGGGAGCTGTTGTTAATTTCCAGAAGAAGTCCAATCAGTCAAAGGTAAACATTTTTGTCTGATGTCAAAGACTTGAGTAAAAACTCAAACTCAACTTTGTTATGGTTTATGTTCCTGTTTCAAGCAAGCAAGAAAATATATTTGTTATCAAAATAGATGAATACTAAACCACTTTATATTTCCAGCATAAAAATTGTCATTATCTTGTGACTGAAACTATAAATGAAACTTGTCATGGGCCTTTTATGTCGGAAGACCACATCTCCATGTTTGTATGGATGGTCATTGAGACAGGTTTGACTATATAGGCAAGACTGAAACATAATCATAATTTTTATTCATGTTTTGAGACTGTTGTCATGATTTGTTCCATTATGTATCATCAATTTTCAGCTAAATTTCATTGTATAATTGGGTAAAAATTGGATGCGCATTATACATACTATATACATGTAACGTTTTTTCCTCAATCCTGGAGGGGAAATTGGGTGCGCATGATACACCCATGCACAATATACACAACAAAATACGGTACTCGTCCATATAAGGATATAATTTGTATACTGCATCATATTATAGGCTAGTCAGGAGTCTGGTCCAGTGTATGTTGTAGAGGTGCTGCTGAATCTAACAAAAGAGAGTGCTAGGAGTAAAGATTCCTCTGTGATTAAGCCCTGTCCCCCTGGGGAAAGGGGAGAAATGCAGGTAAGTTCAGGTGTGACAACCACTGCATTAGCGGTAAAATTTATTCGTGTATATCCACAAGTGAGACTAAATTTCATATTGAACAGACGTCGCATGTATGCTATATGGCTCCTTATATTGGAAAATAAGAGGTAAAAGTATATGAAGGTTTCTGAAGGTAATTGAAACAGTGGCTTTCTGTTGATTATTATTATTATGTAATTCATGTCATAAACTGCTCATATACCAGTAAAACAAAATTCATATTTGAACTCTTTGACCCCTGCCCTTCCGAAATGAGGGATCATCCTATCCTTGGCTCCTGGGCAGAGATACTAAATGATGGAACAACCTGTAGGCCTGATTTATCTTACTTCAGACAGATTTGTCCAATGAAAAGTGCTGTAAGAGAGTATAAATTATTTGCAGACAGTATATTTATGACATGTGTATTTTGAAATTTTAGGGATAAATGGTTGGGGTTGGGCACCATAAAACTTTAAAATTTACTTAAGTCTGAAAACCCAGTTTCTCGGCCAATCAGAATTCAGGATGACCTGGATTTGAGAATTTTTTCAGACTTAAGTAAATTCGCAAGATTTATGGTGCCAAGCCCAGATCTTCAAGATTTGACTTTTTTGAGAAATAATAAGAAAAATTATACTTATTTTGCCACCATTTGTACTGTAATAGCTGAAATGCTGTAAATGAAGCTCATACACATCTAACAAAGGAAAAAATGTGCCATTTAAAGTGTATGCAGTACTACGGTACCCAATGAAATGGGACAAAGGATACTACCTGAACATGCACACATACTCAAGTCTTAATTCAATATTCTGAAGATTCATATGCTACTTTGTCCAAGCAAGAAGTTGTTGGGATTGCATAGTACCATTTAGTGTAAGGCTGTTTTAGAAAGGTCTTGTGTTATAACTGATGTACAATTTCTGTGTGCTTTACAGGTGGTTCCAGTTTTAGCACACTTGATACAAGGTATAAGTGCAGTAAGGTTATACATCCCTGGAGATTTACGGCCCTTAGATAATAGACAAAGTGTGTTCAAATCCATACAGGTGAGGAATTCTTTGTGGACTTGCACAAGTCAACTGGTAAAGTTTGTCATACTCAGAATCAGAAGTTTTGTGATTTATTGGGTAATGTTTGAATCACTGGATTACAGTGACCTTTTGAGATCATTTTACAAATTCATCCATATACATGTGTCATTTATAATGTGATAGCTTTAATGGCAGTTTATGTTGTTTGGAAATTAAAATGTAAATCAAAGACTGTTCTTTCATTTTATCATGAAGAAGACACTGTTGGAATTACAAATAGCTTAGTATTACATCAGAACAAAAATTTAAATGGTTTAGATCATAAATTGATGGATACAGTATTGTAACATTTTGCTATATGCTGTTTTGTCATTAATCTGTTTGAAATCCCCTTTTAACAGGAAGTTCAGAAGAGATTTCCAGATGGATTGCCACTTTTAGATCCCATTGAGGATATGAATATCAAAGAGAAGGGATTGAAAGAAGTTGTCAAGGTATTTCCTCTGATTTTTTTTTTAATAAAAAAACAACCAAGTGTCAACACACTTACGATTCCTCCCTTCTCAATGACTAAGTACCAAGCCATAGCATGAAATTTTAAGCCTTTCATTGTTATTTAGTGACATCTTCATATAAGTGAAATATTCTTTATGGGGTACTAAGAGACAACTGAATCATTAAAGTAAACAAAATGGAAAGTAAATTTTACAAATATTTGTTTTTGATAGAAAGTCTTTAGAGGGTGGCCCTTATTTTTCTTTAAAAATTTTGCTAGACCATTTTGCTTAATTCGTATTAGAATTAATGTTGTGCTCATTACTATTTCACTGATTAACCAGCCATAAAATTTTGAGTCACACATTGAAGAGTCCTGATTTTCCATGCTTTTGTTGTTTCCTTAATTTAACTTTAGTTTTATGTGTCACAATTATGATTTTTTTTTTCACTGCACCACCATATTAGTATTTTGTTTATGTGTTTTGTTTGTTTTTTCCACAAAACTTTCAGCATAACCATAGCATTTTATCGCTGATATATAGGGATTTGTGTCTATATTCATGGTAAGGCCTTCTTCTTAGTAACAAAATTTGTTAACCTTTGGCCTTGACAGTAATATTTTTCATTGTGTGAAACTAATGTAGTCTTGATAGAATCAAGTGTTTTACAAACACATCTTTCTTTTTCTTATAGAAAACAGAAGCATTTGAACAGAGAATGTATTCCCATCCACTACACAAAGATCCAAAGTTAGAAGATTTATACATTCAGTTTGAGAAAAAGGCAAAGGTATGTACATATGCAGTTGTGCCCAAAGAGATCTGGGACTTAATTCATTAAGCATCTGTAGATCACAAAGCATTTGTTAACCTATTGCATCTGTAAACGTGCAGAATTTTTCTTCTTAAGACTGTGATTTTTACAGATTTGTCAATAAGGCGTATATGTCAACTTTTGGCAATAGACACACACACAGTTGTAGAGTTTGTGGATACAATGTACTTTGAGAAAAGGGTCCTTGATATTTTCATGTTTTGCTACTACAGCAGTAAATTTGTCGATCTTCACTAGCATTGTCAACGTGCCCATATAAGTGAAGGATTCTTTGAGTGGTATGTTAAACAACAATACAACTAATCAACTATCTCATCAAACATTTATTGTTCGGTACTGTGAAACAATAATTTACTACTTCACAGGTCGGAAATGAGATCAAGGCAATCAAAGCAGAGCTTAAAAAGAAGAAATCCTTACTACAAATGGATGAACTCAAGTGCCGTAAACGAGTCTTACGAAGACTGGGTTACTGCACAGCATCAGACGTCATTGAAATGAAAGGCAGAGTGGCATGTGAAATCAGCAGGTATGTACTTGTGAACGTTTCAAAGTAAAGAGATAGGACTTAACAATGTAACTCTCACCCCTAAGTACCGTAAATTGGGATATTTTGGCCATGGTTTAATTTTGGCCAATTTGGCCACCCTAGGAAAATGGCCAAAATTTAACTGTCCAAAATATGTAAACTTTAGACGTCATAGAAATCCGGATCC
>JACSZP010012935.1:0-11356 GCA_016161895.1 Pinna nobilis | reverse complement strand
TTAAATGTAAAAGTTGAGCATATTTTAACTTGTGATAGAAACTAATGTGTTTATATTCATTTATGAATTTTACTCTTTTATTTTCAGAATGGCTGATTTCATCAATGAGAACAGTTGCAGTAACCTGACCACCCTTGACCTCTATGACAACCTTCTTACGTCTGAGAAAGTAAAGGAGGAAGAATCGCTGAATGAGGTTTGTTTGATGTGATACATTTATATGTAACTTGAATGTTCAATATTGTTTAATACATGGGGTAGCCATGACTCACTGGTCAGAGAGTCAACCTTTCTTTTGACAATGAAGAGGTACTTCTTCAGCATTTGATGTTTAACAACAACAACAGCAACAAAAAACATAAAAAATACAACAACAACCAAACAAACAAAAAATAACCAAAACCAACCATCCAACCAACCAACCAACCCACCCGAAAAAAAATGTAAAATCAGAGGCCTTGACTGGTTATTTTTACATGTTTTTGACTAATCTTCTTGTATACATGTATAAGTACATTTGAACCTCATTTAATCTTTCACCTCTTGTCAGTACAGGTTTGAGCCTCGCTGGAACCCAAGTTGATTATGTGAGAAAGTTTGTCAGTTTACTTGCAGAATGTGGGGCTGACGTGGCCTAGTAGTTAGTGTGTTTGATTTGAAATCTTAAAGTCCATGGATCAAGCCCTAGCCACAGTGCACGTTGGCCATCCCTGTCTTACAGATGAGACAGTGAAAAACGTGTCATAGTAGGTGTTGGCATTGGCAAATTTGTCATCCTTCAGTGCCTAAAACTGTCATGAGAGACTGCCTGTCTGGAAAGACCATATTTGCATGTAAGAAGGGATGGTCTCTCAAGACAGATTCCACTGTACTACCTTTTTACTAGTGGCTTTTTAAAATCCTATGGACTGTCATTGTGGAAAATTTCTAACTTGATTTGATAGACATGGAAATTATGCAACATGGGTGAATTAAAACTGAAAATTTGCATTTGATAATAGGTACAACAGAAGCTGCATGATGCTACTGCCAGAATTGCTGAGTTGGATGGTCAGCTGGAGAAAGCACGCAAAAGTGAAAAGTTCTACCTACAAAGAACCAAAATTATGGAAAAAAATATATCTGCTCTGTACCTTACTGCCAAGGTGGAACTGGAACGAAAGAATGCTCAGATCTCAGATTTGAGGTATGCTTAAGTATTTGTCATTATGAGTTATCAACTACAGTCTAACCTGCCTTACAGACCACTGAATAAAAGGACTACCTGTCTCTTGGTTCATCCCAAAATGGTGTTTTCCTATATAAATCACCTGCATTTAGAGACTACCAGTCACGTGACCCTTTATGACAATTCACTGAGACAACAACACAATAACAATGATGATTTGACGTGATTTAATGTGCGGCGTGACTACTTAAAGCCCTTGCCACATGCCAGGACTACACAGGTAGCCTGGAGAGTCTCCTTGTGTTTAACGTGCAACCAAGATGGAGTTAGTTACACGAGGCTGTGGCATCTGGTGGCATAGGCCAGTTTCCGGCAGCTGCTCCTCTTCCTGGGTCGGTCGGCCCTCGGCTCTCGGATGGGAGGACCTGCCGGGCTCAAAGATGGTATAGTGGCCACAGGCCTAAGATAACAATAACTTGCCTTCAGCAAAGGGTGCCTAGCCATACATCCGTATAAAACTGTGTGTGTTAGGTTGCCATCACTCAGTGTCTAGCGTGCTTGCGTTCTGATTTTAAAATTGTCGGTTCAAATCCACATTGTGTGGTGGTTGCCTTCCCCTGTCTCTTGGATGAGACAGTAAAACCTGAGCCTCTTCAACAACATATGGTGACATCTTCATATAAGTGAAAGATTCTTGAGTGGGATGTTAAAGCACAATACAACCAACAACCAATCTTGTTTATTTGAGATGGTTATTGCCTACTTGGCAGTTGGGCCCTCTTGGCCGAGTGGTTAGCTTGTTCGAAAGTTCCGGGTCTAGCCGCATAGCGCCACTCCACGGTTGGCCATCCCTGTCTTTCGGATGAGACAGTAAAAACCGAGGTCCTGTGTCACAGTAGGTGTTGGCACGTTAAAGAACCCTCCCTGCTCTACAGGCAAAATTTGTAGCCCTTCACCGGCACACAGTGACGTCTCCATATGAGTGAACTATTCTTGAGTGGGATGTTAAACAACAATACCATACCATACCTAATTGGCAGTAGCATTATCTGTTGATGTGGGGCTTGGAAATTGATTATAGCCATTTATATTGCTTGTGCTTTTTCTAGTGGTAGAGTATTGATTGACATCCCTTGTCTATAAAACTTAAAGCATAAGATGAAATCATTAATAGAGGTTATCATTTGTGCAGATGTTAAGGGGGAAGTTTTTTTTAATTCATAGTGGGACCAGCCATCTGTTACTGAAAATTTAAATTGCCTTCCTTTGAATTGTTTTCTTTTTCATCAGTCTCTGGTAATTTTCCATTGCACACATTCTATATGCATACCAGTATAAGGTTTACTGTTTAAAATCTGTGATCTTTGATCTGTGTGCCTATGACACTTAGACATTGCAATGCCTCCTAAACACACTTGAAGTGATATAAGGGAAACATTATACAATGAAAAATCGCATTATTTACTCAGATGAATTCTGTTAATTTGATTTATTATACATTTACAAATACTAACAGAAAAATTTCTTTTATGACTCCAGGAGAGCTCTAGAGAAGGCAAGTGCAAGAAACAATGTGAGGTCCAAAAGATGCATGTCACACGAAACTGGGTATGGTGATGGTGGCTTTGGAGGAAGGAGCAATGGATATTATGCTGCTGAACCTAGATCAAATGGAAACACTGGGAAGAAAAATGAGACAAAGTGTCCACACACTGAGATCAGAAAACGTAAGAGTTCCTGGATAGACACATCATCATGGATTAAGAAATCCAAGTTAGAGGATGAGAAAGAGGACAAAAAATCATCAGAAATTGTCAATGAAGGTAGATATAAACCAGCTCCTGTACATAGCCATTCAGAGAGGTCCAGAGATGGATTTGACACAGCAAGAAAACTGGTAGAGAAAAGTAAAAAGGATTTGTTAAAGCGCAGGTCAGGAGAAAGTTCTATATCTCGGCGATGTACAGAGGAAGAGTCTCATAAGAACAAGGACTCAAGGAGCAGGAGATCTGTGGACTCAAGGAGCAGGAGATCGGATAAGTACAGTAGCTCCTCTAGAGGTAGGAATGTCAAATCTCCGAAATCAGAGAACCAAAGTGATAAAGAAAACAGCTCATCTCCAAGAAAAATTAAAAGTTCCTTCAATGTGCCAGAAAAAGTTGTCTCTCCTTTTGCACCCAAAAGGGAAAAAAGACATAGGTCAAGAGAATACCAAATAAAAGAATACGATGAAAGTGACAAGTTGTCAAAACAAATATCTGAGGATTTCATGAAATATTCCTCGGCAAACAGAAAAGAAAAAGATACTAGAAAAACTTATGATAGTAGTGCTCTACACAAGCGACACAAGGCTGAACTAAATACCACAGTAGACAAAAGTCGAAGAGAAAAAAGACAGGAAACGGGCAAAGATGATGTGATAGGTGAATCTAAAGACACTAGGGAAGCACCACCCAAGAAGGAATTGAGTGAGAACATCAGTTATTTCTTATCTGAAGACTGGGAAATCGAATATGAGACAGTGATGAAAAGTGATGAAGAAAATGATGAAACACACTCCTCTATGGAAGCATCTGACAAGTGTAATGATTTAAAAGCACAAGTTGAAATGATGAGGAAAAGGAAACCTTCATCTGAGGAAGGAAGTGAAAATTTGGTAGATCTGTATGGAGACATCTCTTCACTAGAGGGCAGCAGTAATCTTCAGGACTCATCACATGTAGCCAATGTTTTCATTGATGAGCTGCTGATAGAGAATAGGGACCAAAGTTTTGATGCCGGTCCATCACTATTCACTAATACTGCTGGGATTGGTAGGAAGGCAGGTGAATCTAGTACTCAGGAAAGTAAAACTCTTTGTTCAGCTACTTCTCATTTGACAAATGGGGAGAATGGGGATACTGAAGGTAAACTTGGAAGAAGCACTGATCAGAATTTGTGTGAAAAGGGGGATGTTGACAAAAAAGAAAGATGTGAGTCTTCTGATGAGTCAACAGGGAATATAAATAATAATGTGGCGTCTGATCCACATAGTGATATTCATATTCATGTGTCAGAGCAAGAAAAGCTTGAATTCAGTAGTGAGGAGAATGAGGAAGGTATATGTAATACCTTGAAAAAAGAAGATGGTAAAACAAGGACTGAAAATAAAGGGAGATCAAAGTACTCAGAATGCCATAAAAGTAAGAAATCTTTAAAAGAAGTGGAGAAAGGTGCATCTTCAAAGGGTAAGGTGGAAGGAGAGAGAAGATCAACAAAAGGGTTTTCTGAATCAGGAATAGAAAAGGATGGAATGAAAGGACACAGGAAACGCAGAGACGATTATACCCGGGAGAGGGGCCACAGCAGGCACCACAGTTGTTCAAAAGACAAGCACAAATCAACCAGGTCAGATGAAAAGCGGGGACATAAAGATCGTAGGAAATCCGGGGAAAGAAGTAGGGAGAAGGAGAAAGCTGGTAGTGATGTTGAGGTTTTACAATGTTCCAACCAATCAAAATCCACCTATCTTGACTACATTCATAAAATAGACAAAATAGAAAAGGTTAAAGAAGATAGACCAAATTTTGGAAATGCCCATCAAACTGATGGTGTTCGGCCTAGAATTTTGAAATTGCCCATAAGTCCTGTTGGACATGAACCAAAGACAGATGATACTGAAACTGATAACGAACAGAATCAAACTGCAGTATCTGTAGATTATGATAAGATAACTGAATGTGAGAAGAGTGTTGGAGGAGTGGACTCAGATGTAAGCTTTGATAGTAAAGTCAGGAATATAGTGACTGGAAACTCGCCAAGTATTAAGTCTAGCAAAATGCAAACAAGATTTGTCTCTGCCAAAGGGCGAACTGTGCTTTTAGTATCGGAAAGTGTTGAGAGTGAGCCCAAAGAACAAAGTACAGACCACAAGTGCAAGAGGGGGGCTAGAAAGCCGTCTAATGAAAGCCTCAAATCTGATGCAGATTTTCTTAGTCAAATTAAGAAAAAACACAAAGAAGAAATGAGTTTGAATTCAGTTAACTCCAAGATGACTGTGTCTAAGGAGTCAACAGTCGAAGTATCTCAGTCAGGACACAATAGTTCAAAAGAAATGGAACCAGGGCAAGATAGTGCAAAAAGAAATTGGCTTAGACAAGAGAGTGCAAAGGGAGCTCAACCGGGACAAGACAGCAGTACAATAGCAACTCGAACAGGACCGGATGGTAGAGAAGGTACTCAACCAGGAAAAAACAGTACAAAAGGAACTCAACAAGGACAAGATGATACAAAAGGAGCTCACCCAGGACAAGAAAGTGCAAAAAGAATTCAGACGGTACAAGATAGTGCAAAAAGAACTGAACCAGAACAAGAAAGTGCAAAAGGAGCTCAACTAGTACAAGATGATGCAAATGGAACTCATGCAGGGCAAGACGTTTCTAAAGGAACTCAACCAGGGCAAGATAGTTCAAAAGTAAGTCCACAGGAACAAGATTGTACAAAAACTGCAAATAAGGGTGAAACAAAGCGCAAAGAATGCAGGGAAATCAAGAGCAAGACCTGTTTTGATGATAAAGAGTCTAACTCGGGGGGATTTGAACTAGGAGGTCAAGAGAAAAATACAGTTGAAACTGGTGAACATAGTAGAGAACAGCCTGATGAAGGTCAGACTATTGCTGTTTTACCGAGCAATTCTTGTGAACCTCTGCAAATGAGTAAAGAAGCCTGTGATATTCCAGAATTCATGGAAACTGAAGAAAGTTCCTTCGTAGATAATAAAATACCATCAGAAACTGAACAGTTCAGTAAAACATCAAATGATATTAATATCAAGAATGACAATAGTGCTAGTACTTGTGATAAAGACGGTGATGATGCTGCTAATTGCAAAAACAATATTTCTGAACATGTTAAGTCAGTATTACCTCACCAAAACGTCATAAAGGATAAACTGCCAAAACCTATGGATTCTAAGTCTATCAAAAGTGATAACCATGATGAGAGGAGACCCGTATTATCTCGCCAGTATGCATCAACAACAAAACAATCAACATCATGTGCCAGTCCTTACTGGGGATCCGATTCTCAGTCATCTGATAGGCTAAGGATAGTTACTGAAGATAATTCTTTGAGTAGTTTGAAAGAGCAAACAGACAGCCCAATGAAAAAAGACTTACTGGTCACAGATGGTGCCGAGGAGGAGAGGAGATGTTTCTTTCATGTGTCCATTGAGGCTATTAAGAATAGCATTCAGGAAAAAATTAAAAGTAGAAGTGAAAGTACGTGTCTGGCAGATTCGCTTGCAAGTCAGGAAAATCAAAAGGACAATCATCATTGGCAAAATGACAGTGATGTTGAATCTAAAGAGGCAGAAAGCGATGTCTCTATACAGCAAAATAATGTTAATGTCATGGAAATTGCTCAAGATTCATCAAAGTGTGACACCGATATGGAGACAGAGAGCCAGGGGCAGCTTGTCTCAATGGACAAAATCCTTTGTGATCATATTCAAAACCGAACTTCATGGGAAGACTTTGAAAATGAAAGAGACAGATTTTACTCTAACAAGACTGCAGACATAGATGTTATGAATGAAGGTACTGAAAATGACGTAGCCCGTGAAGTGTTTTCAGAAACTGAGAGTATTACTGAGTTCTTTGACGAGCAGAGTCAACTAGAGCTGGAAGTAGCTTCATCTTTGCGGGCATCAGATGGCATCAAGGTCAGTAGAAGGTCATTTGAGAGTAATGAGGATTGTTCGGAGTTAAATGATAGCGCATTCAGTTTAAATGATACCAAGAAAAGTGAAAATGACATGGATTCCAGTAAGAGCAAAACGCCTAAAAGGATGGGGAGTTCTGCTATTGAACGTGTAGAGATCTCATTGATGGCCGACACTTTGTCCGATGCCTGGGCAGAGAAATACACGTCAGAAGAAAATGGCAATGCAGATGACCAAGACACACTATGTGAAAAAAGAGAAGAATCGTCAAATGAAAGTGAAAGTGAAAATGAAAGTAATTTAACGGATTCAGATGCTGATCAGTCAGAATCTGAGGAAGAGGAGAAGGATCCTGAAGAAAAAAACGATGAAGAGGATCATATACAAGAAAATGAGAACTCTAATGGAGAAAAGTCTGACGGAGATTTGGAAGAGGGAGAAATATCAAGCGATTCTGATGACGATGATCAAATTGCTCAAAATAATGATATCGGATGTGAAAAGGAAAATGAGCTTAGTGATGCAAAGACTAAATCAGGTTGGAATTTGGTAAATGCATCAGACCTCCGAAATAAACTTAAAGGAAATAGTGCTAGAATACAAAGGGAAAGACTATCACCAAGGCTTAGAGTTAGAGATAGTCTGTCTGATCAACGATCCTATTCTTCATCAGAGATGCCTGAAAGAAGTAGACCTGAGTTCTCAAAAGGAAGTAGGTCAGATAGTAGATATCATCGCTCATCAGAAAAGAGCACAGGTGATAGAGTTAAATCAAGGACAATAGGTGAAAATAAGACGGATAGGAGACCAAGGTGTGCCAAAGAATCTGATAGGGCTCTCCCAAGGAGGTCATCCCCTTCTAAACGAAGTATTTCAACATCCCACAGATCACACAAGGATTCACATTCATCTTTAGAGAGATCAGAAAAACGATCAAATTCAACGTCTGGCAGATCAGACAGGCAATCACACTCAACGTCAGAGAGGTCCAGTAGACAGTCACATATGTCATCAGAGAGGATGGAAAAGCCAACGTCTGAAAGGTCAGACAGAAAGTCTTATTCAAAGGTGGAAAGGGAAGTGCATTCAACGTCAACAAAGAGTGCATCTGGAAAGACAGAACGAAATAACATAAGTGATTCATCACGACATAGAAATTCAGCATCTGTTGATCATGTGACAAAACCTTGCACGCCTTCATCTGACAAGAAAAGAAAAAGGCGTGATTCACTGGAGAGTTCCCACCATGAAAGAAAAGTGAGACGGGCAGAAGGAAGTGGGATAAACACAGTCAAAAGAGCTTTTTCATTAGTCTGCAAATCAGCTGACTCAAAAAATCATTCTTCAAAGTCCTCTAATCGTGATAGTATTGATAGATGTAAGACAAAAACAGATATGTCTAGGGAAGATGTAGCCCTAAAAACGCACAGAAGATAGGCATGATTAGTTTGTTTTTTTAATTATTTATTTGGAGGGGGTTATTTTTTTCAAACAGACTTCTGGAATGTTTTATTATGTTCCCCGTTAATTTTTAGGGTAGAATATTGTCAACATTAAATCAGTATGGAGTCCTTTTTCTAAACTCACCTTGTCATATGTCCAAAGGTCAAGGGTGACTCTAGATGTATTACTCCTTCCAGTATTGAGGTATCTGGATCGTTATTCACAAAACTCAAGGACTTTCTGTATTTTTGACTTAAAGTATGGTTTTTCATATTTCTATTCAGTATTAATTGCTGGTGACCATAATTTATACAAATTTTACCCATGACCCACAAATGTGCAATGACCTTGAGCCTGGATAAATAAAGGTCATTTTGAATTTGAAGTTGGAATCTTAATTTGCCCATGTTTCCCACCATAATTTACACAATTGTTTCCAATGACCATGGAAAATATATTGTCAGTATGTCAGATGACCTTCACCTTGTATTTGAAATTCAACTGCTAAATTATTTCCAACAGAAGAACACAACGTTTTACCTTATATGCTGGTTAAAGTTTTCTTTGTGGAGCATGCACCAGTTTTACTGATTACTTTGTTACATGTTTCTCATAGACTCGATGAAAATAGACTTGATATTTGTTGGAAATGAAAGTCCAAGCTGTCTGAAAATGTATAAGACACACTTTAGGCACTGGGACAAAGTAATTTTGTTTAGCTATTGGTCAACAAAGAAGGAATATGTTGAACAAAGTGTATACACACTTGGTATGAAGGTTACATAAGGTTTAATTTCTCCTTTCTGCAAAATTTTGTAATATTATTATATATCATGCATATATAAGCTAAGGTTTACAACGGTTAAAATTGACCTAAGTTTATGCAAAAATATTTGAAATCATTATATAAATGTTATATTAGTTGAAAAAAAATTGGATATCTGAACTTAGAGATACTTGACTAGTTGATGAATCACTTTAGTAAGACCAAGTGTTGCATATTGAGACATATATTTTTCTTCTTTTTTCTCTCTCTCTTAAATGTTACTGCATGATTATGCCCCTTTGCTGACTGTAATGTGTGACGTCACATAAACTACTCACATATTGAAGTTAGAAGTTTTGAATACATGTATTTAAAAAAGTTAGCTGCATACATGTTCCTTATTTGCATATATATTGAATCCATGCAAATAATCTGCAAGACTATTGTTATCAGACTATGATTTGAAATACTGTAAATCCAGTTTTCTTCGCGAGAACTTTATTTTCGCGTAAATACGCGAGAGCTCTTACTCGCGAAAATAAAGTTCTCGCTTAACATACTAACCTGAAAATAACATGCCCCACACAACATAAACTATCATACTCAACATACACAGGCGCGAAAATATAGTACCGTGAATAATTGCATAGCTACCAATTCGCCAAAATAAAGTTTCACTAAATTTTCTGGATTTACAGTAACATGAAAAGTGTGAAGGTTCAGCAAGTATCTTCAGCGTAAACTCAGTATACTGATGATATTTCTCTAACCATACCCTAACAATTTCCCCCCTGTTTTTGTGTTTTTAAGCACTTTTGTAACATTGAACTTGTATTGTTCTGATAATTCACATAATTTAATGATAAGGCAATCATTTTTAAAAACCCCATGATCCAATGACAGCTGGATTTTCACTGGCCTGTTCGTCTGTCTTCCAGTAAAGCTTTAGCATTTTTTTTTCATGTATTTTTTCATTTTTAATATTTCCCTAGTGCTACCTCACTGTTCAGTTTGTATTTTATTTTGTATCATAGACTTGTCTACAACAAAGCGTGAATGCGTTTGTTATAAAGCTAGGTGACTGTCATCAGTGTGATCTGTGTGTCAGGAAAAAAAACCCCTAAAATTTCAGATTTGTGTAACGTCGATAAGAATATCAATATGTTACTGTATATTCTTAAATTATGCAAGATAATAATTTTTCATACAAGATGTCCCGAGTGAGAGACAATGATGTAAAATTTGAGTAATATATTACAATAATTCTTGTTCTAAAACTTGTCTTTCATTTTTACTTTGATGCTCGGTTTGTCAACAATGATTAGCAGAAACATGATCCATATAGACAGACGTAGGATAAGGTCCTCAATTTATGTCATGTCCTTTGGATCCGCCAGTAAAAACCGGAGTCCCGAAAGTTTACGAAATTTATACTTGACACCTATGCCTCCTGTAATTTACTTGGATTTGACGCAGTGGTATTTTACCTTGGAAACTTTGGAAATTTCCTAGTTGTTGATTTAGTATAATGTACTTGTATTTATCATCATGTTGCTAAAATAAACTCTTGTAAACCTTTTGAAAAGACTTCAGATTAGTTAGCCATGGCTTATTGGATAGCTTTTTCACCTTCGGACTGAAGATTTAGGTTGAAATTCGCGCTGTGATTGGCTTTCAATGTTGTCCCTTGGATGATACAGGGAAACAAAGATCCTGTATCCCAGGAGTTGTTGACATGTTAAAAAAACCTCCCTATCCTACTACCATGAGTGCCGCGCACAGGCAAAATTTGCGGCGCTTACCCAGCATTATTGACGTATCCCTACAAGTGAAATATTCTTGAGTGGTACGTTAAGGGGTTGCTACGGCCATATTGGACCAAATTCAGCCAAAATGAAGAAATGCTTATTTTAACCAGGCTTCAAGTGAAGCCAAATATTTGTGTACCAATAAAGTCTTGGTGTATTTCTCACCACTTACATTCACATTTTTTGTAAAAAGAGTTATTTTTCAGCTCTTTATGAGAAGATTTGTATTGCTTTTGTCGTTGACATGAGAACACAAAAATCACACAAAATGCATTCACCAGTTATATGTATACAGTTGCTCTGATGTATCGCGCATGACAGTTGAATTTTCATTTAACTGTCCACAAACTGAAATAATTCTAAAAGTTAAGGGGGTCCTCTACGACACACGTGGGTTTTGTCGCCATCGTCGGAGTGTAAACAAACATTTTGAGTCCCGTTTACAAGATTTATAGAGAAAGATCACGGAC
>JACSZP010012934.1:0-11455 GCA_016161895.1 Pinna nobilis | reverse complement strand
GTGATCCCTCGGCCTAACCCACTCGTTGGCCTCAGTCAGGTCAGGTCACCCGTGTCATAATATCACCAAGTTTACCTCTTAAAGAGTGATTATTTAAGTATTAATTGAAATATGTTTTCCATATTGGCCGAGATTTTCTCATATCGGCCGACTTTTTCCGTATTGGCCGAGTTTTCTCCATATTGGCCGAGTTTTGTACTCGTATTGGTAAGGTAGTTAAACCCACACAAATGCTATATTGACAAAGTTAATTAATAATTGAATATTATTTCAGATTCAAACGTAATTTAAATTGAATCGTTTGAATATAACATATCAAGCTGAAGACATGTTTACAAGGAAGCAACAGCTATTCGACTTATTGGTGAAAATACTTGATATTTGTGACCACTCTGCTGAGTATGAAACACAAAAATAAGAGTTTCATATGCAAAGATTTAATAATTTAATAACGGTCATGTGAAAATAAATCTTAGGATGTTTCAAAATGAATGGCTTAAATATAAAATGTCAAGCTGAGGAAATGTGTTCGCTAAGTACTTCATGAATTGTTCATAAAAACTTTCGTTTGAAAAGGAGCAACACCTATTCGACTTGTTGGTGGAAATACTCCTTTTGAGGGCAGGTTGGAAGTTCAGCATAATGGACAATGGGGGACGGTCTGTGATGATTCATTTGATGTAAATGTTGCGAAGGTTGTGTGCAAATCCTTAGGTTTTAATTTCACGTAAGTAATACACTATAATGTCTTTTGAAAATTCAAAGTTTGTTTCAATACCTTAAAAATTGACTTGCAAAACTGTTCTATTCTATTTATTGTCACACAATAACAGACCCACAGCAGAAACACATATATCAGTACGCCATTTGCAACACTTCAAACACGGAACCAGACTGGAATAAGACAAAAGATTGATTGGAATTGAGTAACTATATTACAGGGATAGTTAAAGTCATTTCCCTTCAGGATGGAGGTGCAAAATGAAACAAACAACAACGGCGCTTGTTTCTTTACTTCATTGACTTTTCCCAAAGAAGTCATCTTTTTAAAAAAAGTTACGGAGAAAAGTATTTAAAAGAGTGCATCGACTGCAAAATAAAATAAAACTTAATTCATAAAATCCCCGTAATGTTTGAAATTTAGATTCCACGCTAAATTGTATAGCAATGTTCTCAAGGGTGATAACATTGATGACAACGCAATGCTTCAAAGCCTTTTAAGAATCTATCACTTTTATGGAGACGGCACCGCTTGCCACTGAAGGATGATAGGAGTACTAATGACTATACATTGTAAAGCAGCGAGGACTTCGTGTCGACACCTACCGCAAAACGGGATCTTGGTTTTTACTGTCTCATACGAAAGATGGGACAGTCAACCGCAGCGCGTCTCTGAATAGAAGCCACGCCCTAACAATCAGAAAGCAAATTCCCTAATCACTAGGCCATGGAGGCCCCTCGAATAGTGTATTGCCTTATCGAACGTTACAGTAAATTATTCATGAATATTATTTTATTGACTGCACGGCGAAATTACATAAAACGTAATAATTTCGTGTCTGGCAAAACAACTAACTTGTATGACTGATAGATGTCAGCAGTTTCGTCTATGAATTAATATTTTATACAAGTCTGCTAGGTAGGAGACTTAAGTTTTATCTCACCTTGAGCAAAAAACTTAAACTGGTTGTTTTGAAAAAGTGCGAATATTCTGCAAATTCTAAAATATTTGAGGGAAAACTCAGACATGAATTTAAATTATTTTTTCGAATAATCCAAGCCATTCGTGTAAGAACAAATACGATTGAAAATTGATTTAACAATCGTTGTCTGGTTGTCACACTTTTTAGTATATAATTTATTTGATCCTGATTTCGTTACCGTCTAGAGTTTTGCACAAATTCCCCTTCTGAATAATTAAACAAAAAGCGCCGACAAATAACTCATGAAGAGTTGAAACCTAATCCAGAATGATTGTTCAACAATTAATTGCAAAAATTATAATGGGTAAGGAATGGTAGTTTAGTAACACTGGTGTAATTTTTCATTGCGGCACACTGATTTTGATTTGCTATATGCATATAACTTAAGCTGACTATATGCCTTCCAAAGAATTTATATCTATGCAACTCATCCAAATTTAGAGACCACTTGTAATAATAATAAAAAAGACAATAATGCTGATGATAATAATACTATTGATACTGCTACTAGAAATACTACTACTACTAGGAGGTAATCGATAATTATGATAATATCGAGTATGATTCTACCATTCCAGAACACCTGTAGTTTACAATTCAGCCCATTTTGGACAAGGTAATGGTAGCATAGTGATGGATGAAGTCAACTGTACTGGTAATGAGGCCGATTTATCACAATGTGGTTTCCCTGGCTGGGGAATAAGCGATTGTAATCACACAAACGACGTATCAGTGAGATGTGATGTGGGTGGGTATTCATTTATAGGTCTAATTTTTGTGGACGACTAATACATTGTAGAACAATCAATTTACAATAACTCAGTAAAACCCCTTTTGTTGGCACATTATTTACCCACGACTTGAGATAGCGGCAATGATCAAACATACTTACAAAAAATGGCAAAATCAATCCTTAGCATCAGAGCATCGTTTGAAGAAAAGTTAAAAAATGATAAGTGATTTATGCTGAACATGAGTTGTTTCACTATACCTAAGCAAGTTCAAGTTTGTATATTGCTATTTTTATTTGTGACCAGCTGGTTATTTTCCATTCCTTAATTCCCATTTACAAAAAATATTAAGACAACGCTAGTTTACTTGAAATTTATATCACTTTTTATGAAAAACGTCAGAAGGAAGGCTAACTGGTTTATTATTGGTACAATTCATTATCCAATATCTTAATTTAGGTATTTAGATATTTGTATATAGATGCTACATGACTGTTTAACTCGTATCTTTGTCGCCGTGACGCATATGATCTCCGGTGAAGTATGAGTCAGAATATTTAAGATCGAAATATTTCCTTGGCGTTGGTCTGTAAAACGCACTAAAATTTACTTTTTTAAGAAAAGGGAAAAATACACACTCTTCCAAATATTCTCATACTTGTGTTAATTATTTGTTCTGAATTTTATGAAAAAAGAAGCTATGCATATTGCTAAATTGATATTTCTGATAGTTATTCTAGTCAATCATAAACAATAATACAGTTACAGCTAGTGTTTTAATGTTTTTCAATGAAAAAAAACCCCGTATTATTTGCATTACATCAAATATAAGTTTGAAGACACATACACTTCTACAAGCATACGAATTAATGTTTGTCATTTTAGAAATCACAGCAAACTACAATGACACATGTAGACAAGGCATGTAAACGTTGGTAAATTTATCCTACAAAATGGCAACACTCAACTTTGATCATACACTACAATGCAAGTGCTGTTACTTTTTTTGTGGTTGTTGACACTTACTATGTCCCACTTCTTATCCTATTAGGCCTACATTATATACCAGTGTATGTAGCATTAAGGCCTGCAATTTGGATGTGTCTAAATGTCTCAAATGCCCCATCTGGCAACAAAGTCTTGAAATTTTCTTTTTTCCAAGGAACACAAACTTACCAAAAATTATTCCACCGAACCAAATTTTAACTTAACCCATGAATGGTCATGAAAGATAAATACCTGTATACAAAATTTCAATTCCAAATGGCCACATGTGGCTCAAATTATGAAAGGAAATTGAATTCTTTGAAATTTTATGAATCTTTATGTATATTCATGACGGATCTATGCACGGATCTAAGATTTTTTCAAAGGATGGGTGTCAGGGGTGTCAATGGGGAGGTGTGAGTCCACCTTGTGAGAAAAGGAAAAACCCAACCCTGTTTAAATGAGAAACTGAGCATAATAGACCAATGTTGGAATATATTTTACCAATGCCAGGGGGTGGGTTTCGGACATCCTCAATCCCCCTCCCCTTTAGGGAGAACTATACCAAACTTCAATCATGACTGTAGCTTGGTATAATGTGTTACACTAAAAAAACTTATTTGGAGAGGTCACATATTCAGATTTCTCTTGAATGAAAATGCTACTTTTTATAGCTATGGAAACTAGCTATAATAAAAAAAATCCCACCAACTTGTTTATTGATACATAAAGAGTATAGATGACACTTTTGTGGCATGTAAGTCATTTGTCATCTACTGTTGGAATTTCTATTGATATCACTTCAAATATTGCAATTTTTGGGAAAAATCACAAATATTAAAAACCCCATTTTGGCCTATTTTCAGTAAAAGATAACATATTCTATTTTTAGAAATACATTTATTGCATCACAATGTTTTCGAACAAATAACAACTAGAAGGTTATGACAACAAAAAGAAGAATTTGTCAGAATAATCTTACTAGATTTAATTCATCGCTGAAAATGTGCATTTTTTTTATAAAAATAGTGGATTTTAGGGCTAAATATGAGTACCATTGTTTCCATCACAACGGGTCATGCTACCGGGTAATTTCACA
Source organism: Pinna nobilis (assembly GCA_016161895.1). Classification (NCBI taxonomy): domain Eukaryota; kingdom Metazoa; phylum Mollusca; class Bivalvia; order Pterioida; family Pinnidae; genus Pinna; species Pinna nobilis. The sequence continues at coordinate 6,935 of JACSZP010012934.1, read as the reverse complement.
TTTTTTTACAATACAAGTCATGTCATGAAAAATGAAAAAAAAAAATGGAGATGGACATGAATCACCCCTGGCTGAATTTTACAAAGAACTGTACTTAATTAACTGCAGCCTCGATTATACAGCCGTTTTATAATTGTTAAACTACGTGTGTTATGATAAATACTGTTAATAATTTTGATGTGAGGGCGTTCGAAAGGAATTGCTTGAGTAAAGATATAAAACTGTGGAAACATGTTCATCAAGCAGAAGCAATTCACTAACGGTTCAGTTTTTTTAACAGAAAGGACACCTATTCGACTTCTGGACGGAAATACTCTATTTGAGGGCAGATTGGAAGTTCATCATAATGGACAATGGGGGACCGTCTGTGATGATGCATTTGATGTAAACGATGCAGAGGTTGTGTGCAGATCCTTGGGTTTCACTCATATGTAAGTAAAAGACTATCTACAATGTCATTTTTGAAATATATTTTTCCCGTACAAACTAAGGAAATGGCAAGCCAGAATAACTATTTTTATTATCACATAATTCCCATGGTCAAGTTTTGTTCCATTAAATTTACACCAAGTGTGATTATAAATCAATAAGCCGGTGTCTTAGTTAAAAGTTTCCTAACTTGCGTGAACTTAGCTACTAAAAGTGTTGTTATAACTAGTCGCTTTAAGCCCGTCATCACACTGATGGTGGACTTATCAAATCACCTTTCTTCCGTGGTCCGTCGTCCGTCATTAAACAATTCCCGCCATCGCTATTTCTTAGAAAGTAATGAAGATATCTTTCTCCAACTTCCCAAGGGGAACTCAACTTTTAAAAAGTTAGTCCCGTTATCGTTATCTCTGAGAAAGTAATGAGGAGAACATCATCAAATTTTGCATGGTGGCATCCCTTCGGGTCTAGTTTTGCATACCACATTTTGGAACTGATCCAAAAAGAATTTAGGCCACAGGGGGAACTCGATTTTTAAAACGTATATCCCGTTATTGCTATTTCTGAGAAAGCGACGAATGGATCTTAATCAAATATTGCAGCGTTCAACAATCATCCAAATCGCCCGATAATCTTCGGAAACCTTGATGACAGTATGAACGAACAATTTTATTGGTTGAGGAGATTTGAAACGGTAGTTCTGTATATAAAGCGTTTTCTTAGCAACTACTTGTCGAAATCGATCGAAACTTATCAGTTTAGGTGTGTAGTAGTGGACAACGTTTGTGACATGGCAAACTACTTATGGAATTCCTATGCCACCTGATCGGATTACAGATTTTGATATTTAAATTCGCACAATACATGTGACATAATGAAAAATTGGCGTTTAGGCAAATCAAGGCTTCTGATTGGTCAAAGATTGTCCATACATTTTTCTTTGAAATAACTCATCGGATTCTCAGGAAATTTGGTATGACTACTGCTTTTTGTGTATAAATATGCACATTATATGTGATTTCATGAAAAATGCCGTCTAGGCTAACTAGGGTTTCTGAGTTGTCAACATTTCAAAATTGTCTGATTTTGATGAAATTTGGAATTGAAAGTTTCAAGGGATCGCAAGTTCACGCGTTTGACTTTTTTTTGCAATTAATGGGTAAATCGAGGTTTCTGATTGGTCCTATTTCAAAATTATCAGATCTTGTTGAAAATTCGAATAAAGTGGTTTCAAGCGATTGAGATTCGATGCTTTTTATAGGCAAATCCAGGCTTCAGGTGTGTACGTAGACAACATATTTGTCATCATGAAAAAATAGCGTCCAGGCCAACCAAGGCTTATGCGTGGTCAACCTTGTTAAATTCTCTCTGAAACTACTCATCAGGTTTCAGCTAAACTTGATTGGATTGTAGGTTTTGGTATGTAGTTGTACGGTTAGGATAAGGTAAATTATTACCATGATAATGCTCACTTTAATAATATCCTTCCAGAACACCTATAGTCTACGGTTCAGCTCATTTTGGTCAAGGTAGCGGTACAATATTTATGGATGACGTTAACTGTACTGGTCATGAGAACGATATATCACAATGTTATTTTCCTGGATGGGGTAAACACAACTGCGGTCATGGGGAGGATGTATCAGTTAAATGTGATGTTGGTGTGTATTTATCTATAGCTCTTATTTGTCTACATTGTTAATCTCATTCAAATAAATTATATTGTCTGATCGAGTTTAAAAAGTATAGATGTCCTTTGCAAAAGCAGATCTCCAAAACCCAAATACAAGTAAATGCTGTGTTATAACTGTACTCCACAATTCAAGCTTTAAAAAGATTTTTTTGTCATTTTTAGTTTTATAGGCTGTGGAGTTTGTGATGTCCTGTGAAATCAGATTCCAGTGGTTCAGAACATTAAAAATAAGAAATAAATCATTAGCATTTGTCTGCTTAACAGAAGTCATTTTAAGGAAAAAGTATAAATTCTTCCAAATAAAGTTTAGACGTACGCACATTTTTTGTTGTTGAATTTTATTTTAAAAAGTACGGGCATCACCACATTGATATTTGTGACCACTCTGCTGAGCATAAAACACAAAATGATACGAGTTTCATATGCAAAGACAATAATTTAACAACGCTCATGTAAAAATAAATCTTAGGATGTTTCAAAATGAATGGCTTGAATATAAAATGTCAAGCTGATGAAATGTGTTCGCTACGTACTTCATGAATTGTTCATACAATTTTTCGTTTGAAAAGGAGCAACACCTGTTCGACTTGTTGGTGGAAATACTCATTTTGAGGGCAGATTGGAAGTTCAGCATAATGGACGTTGGGGAACGGTCTGTGATGATTTATTTGATGTAAATGATGCGAAGGTTGTGTGCAGATCCTTAAGTTTTAACAACATGTAAGTAAAAGACTATGTTCCATACGATTTCGAAATTCACTACCATTTTAGAAGTTTTAGAATGTACAGTTCGTATTTTAACCTCTGCAATGTATATGGCACAAGCAAAACCTCGTTGATAAAGCATAGCAAAGACGGGTTTTAATAGTTTCGCGAATATCAGGGGTAGCTTGTCAATACCATGGGAAGGGTAGACAATTCAAAACATTTTCCCTTTCAAAGAAATTTGAGGTATTTTCTGTCTTCTAAGGCAACACTTACAGAATAAAAGGCATCATTTAAATCGATTGACGCAAACCAGCAGTTGGGTGTCATAATTTGTAATGCTGAGTTTAAGGTGTCCATCTCGAAATGATGATATTCTAAGTCATTGTTTAATGCTTTCACATTGAATATAATTCTATGGAAATCGTCTTTTGTTTCGGCCGAAAAAAGTGTTTGAAATGAAATACCCTTTAGAAAATTCAACTTCGTATATGACTCCTTTTTTGACAAGTTTCTCTATTTCAAGTTCAATCAAAGTCTCTTCTTCAATTGAAAAATGTATGCATGGAATAGGTTGTTTTTAGAGGGCATATTCTCAAATGCAATGTTGTAGCCCAAAACTATATTCAAAATCCAAAAATCAGTTGTCGATTTAGTCCAGTTGTGATAAATTCTTTCATTTTACCACCTATAAAATTGCCAGGGGTATTTTGTAGTATGTATTTATTTTCACAACAATCTGGTAATGGAAGTATGTTAGTTTCTTATTCTTTACTAACATATGCAATGTTACAACAAAAGGAGTCATTACTTGGTATCATACCTCTTTCTTCTCCTTCCTTTTCCTTTTCCATAAAAATGTTCTGGCATAGCATTTGGGCCATTTTTGTAGCAATACCTCTGTTAATGAAACTTTGATTTAGACCCAGTTTTGTTGTAACTGTTTGTCTGTCTTTGTGGATGTAATCACTTTGAATGACCCACAATGTGAGATTGGTATTTCTTATTTAAAACGATGTTCCCTATTTTTTAGGCTTTGTCTTTGTTCTTCATTTTTGCCTCTACATTGTCACCCAGTAATTACTATGGTAGTGGGTTTGTATCGTTGCAAAGTTAACGATAACATGCCTTCAAATTCCCTTTCAAGAAATAACGGTGGCAAAAAGTGAGTTCATTGAGTGCATGTTGTCAAAATTGAATGGAATGTTGAAACATCTTGACACATTCCGACGTATCTTTGCCTATTGTTGAATGTCTGAGTTAATGGAACCAGTCCCTTAAATTGCCAATTTTCCAAGTTTACAAATTAACATCTATATCTTGTGATCTCTTATGAAGCGAGGACCAACTCACGCACTACCGTTTTGTCCAAGAGAAAAATGCACAAAACCATTATAAGTAAAACACGTTTGCATTAACGCATCAACTATTAGCAATACTGTAATGTATTCAATAATAGTATTCAGTAGGATACATTATGCTCTATAGTTAGTAATCAGTAATAGTGATAATCTCCGGATGATCCGTATCCGATTTTGTAGTTTATAATATGCCTCTATCAGCAAACTGATGTATTGTGGGATACCTCGTGAGTCTAGATAAAGTATGGTAAGCTGAAGCACGTGTTTGTGTTGTGTGGGGACATTTAAATATGGTCTAAAACACCATATAATTGGCGACGAGAGAAAAATGGCTTCGACATTTGAAAAATATAGGCATTTGATGACACACAGGAGTCGTGGGAGCACTATGTGGAACGTTTAGGTCAGTATTTTCTGGCTAATGACATTTCTGATGAAGCGGGTGAGAAGCGCCGCGCCATTTTGTTAAGCGTCTGTGGTAGCAAAGTTTATAAGTTGATGAGCGACTTATTGGCCCCTACTAGACCGTCGGAGAAATCATATACAGATTTAACGAAACTAGTTCAGGATCATTTTGCACCAAAACCATCGGAAATAGTGCAACGCTATAAATTTCACAATCGTTTTCGCCGAGTGTGTAGCTCAGTTTGTTGCGTCACTTCGGCATTTAGCTGAACATTGTCAATTCAATGCAACCTTAGAAATAATGATTCGGGATAGGTTGGTGTGTGGCATAAACGATGATAGAATTCAGAGACGTTTACTTTCGGAAAAAGAATTAACGTATGCAAAAGCGTATGATATAGCCGTATCGATGGAGATGGCGGCAAAAAACGTGCTCGATTTACAGGTGAAAACTGCAACAGTAAACAAGGTGTCACAGGGTCCAAATAGAAGATATCAACGTCCTTCTTCAGGGGTGGATCATAGTGTTAGTAATGGTAAACCATGTTTTCGATGTGGAGGGAGTCATGTTCCTCAATCATGTTCATTTAAGAACAGCGAGTGTTTTTTGTGTAAACAACGGGGACACATTGCAAAGAAATGTCCGAATTCAACTCGCAGTAGACGTGGAAACCAGGCAGTCAACCGTGATAAGCAAGCTCATGGTCAAGCTAAGGCCAGCTATGATAATCAACGAGGATTCAGTCAGGGTCATCAGAGGACAGGTGTTCGTCCTAAGGTCAATTTAGTGGAAGCTTAAGTGGAAGCTAACAGTCAAGTGATATCTTTGGAGATAGACACGGGTACAGCCAGAACCGTAATAGGAGAAAACATTTTTAGGAAATTATCAGAGAGAAACAAACAACTGAAGTTGGAAAAAACCAATGTGAAGTTACGTTCGTATACAGGGGAGGTAATCAAGGTACTGGGTCAGTGTGTTGTTACAGTGGAATATGAACAATTTTGTGACAATTTACCGGTGTTAGTGATTAAAGGTTCAAATCCAGGTTTATTAGGTCGTGATTGGTTCAGTCACATTAAACTGAATTGGCAGGATATTTTCAGTGTGAAAATACATGGAAGTTCTGAACTTTCTTTGGATACATGTTTATCTAAGCATTCAGCTGTGTTCCAGACAGGATTAGGGACAGTCCAAGGCACGAAGGCATCCATTCATGTGGACAGTGGTACGAAACCCTTTTACTACAAAAGCCGTCCAGTTCCCTACATGTTGCGTGACAAGATTGAAAAGGAACTTGACAGGCTAGTGTCTGAAGGCACGATTCAACAGGTCAATTTCTCTGATTGGGCTACGCCCATTGTGCCCATTGTGAAAAGTGATGGTTCGATTCGAATATGTGGCGACTACAAGGTAACTGTTAATAGGTGTTCCAAACTCGACAATTACCCAATTCCAAAGATGGAAGATTTATATGCTTCACTGGGAGAATGCGAAGATTTTTCCAAACTCGACTTGAGTCAGGCTTACCAGCAACTCGAACTTGATGAGGAGTCCAAGAAATACACGACAATTAATACCCATCGTGGGTTATACCAATATAACCGTTTGCCTTATGGTATAGCGTCAGCCCCAGGTATCTTTCAGAGGACTATGGAAAACATACTACAGAACATCCCTAATGTTATCGTTAGGATTGATGACATACTTTTGACGGGGAAGAATCGTCAGCAACACTTGAGAAATTTGGAGAACGTTCTTACGAGGTTAGAACAAGCCGGGATACGTCTTAAGAAAGACAAGTGTGTATTCTTAGCACCAGAGGTGATTTATTTAGGACACCGTGTAAACAAAAATGGTATACAGCCAGTAGAGGAAAAAGTGCGTGCTATCAAGGAGGCACCTGCACCTACTAACGTGAAGGAATTACAGGCATTCCTAGGAATGATAAACTATTATGGTTGTTATTTACCTAATTTGTCAACCGTTTTAGCACCTTTACATAAACTGTTAACCAAAGGAACCAAGTGGTTTTGGGGTTCTAAACAAGCCCAAGCTTGGACTACAGCGAAGGAACTACTTCAGTCATCCAGTGTTTTAGTACATTATGACCCAACTCAGGAGATAGTGCTGTCATGTGATGCATCGCCCTACGGTCTGGGAGCGGTGATTTCGCATATTGTTGATGGACAGGAAAAACCCATTGCTTATGCATCGCGTACATTAGCTCCAGCTGAGAGAAATTATGCACAGTTAGACAAAGAAGGAGCAGCAGTAGTATTCGGAATACGTAAATTCCACCAGTATTTGTATGGTCGAACTTTCAAAGTTTATACTGATCATA
>JACSZP010012931.1:2235-42839 GCA_016161895.1 Pinna nobilis | reverse complement strand
CCCCCCCCCCCCCCCCCCCCCCCCCCCCATGGAAACTTTTGCACTGGGCACTGTTTTGCTATATAAATTTCAGAATTACTTTTCTTTTGACCTGTTATGTTCTTGATAAGTCCAATGCCGGCGTGTGGCAAGGGCTTTAAGTAGTCACGCCGCACGTTAAATCACGTCAAATCATCATCAAGTCCAATGCCATATATGCACTAATATATATATTTTTTCTTTTATGACAGTTTTTTCTCTCCAATCGAGCAGTTTATCTGTTACTGTGGAACATTCGCTTGGGATACGAACACGCAGGTCTGGATTTCTGGCTCAGCTCCATTGCCTGTCATGCCCCTAAGGCTCCCATTCTTGTGATTGGTACCCACTGTGATAAGGTAGGTCTACTATTGGTATGCCAACAGAATTCTATATATTTTTTGCGTATTTGTGGTATGTTACTTTGCCCTTGTTTGATTTACCTCTCATTATGTAAGTAAGAGCTGTGTTTTTCAATGTTTATCAGATTAATTGCGCAAGATTTCCCTTGCTAAGTCTTGTAAACTCTCGTTCAAAACAGTGACAGATTTTATTTCAGCTCACTTCAAAATCTCGACTGCACAAATAAAGTAGATCAAAAATATTGTTTAGTACTGCAGTTGAAATGATTATATTTTGTTGTTTGTAGGTAGAGAAGTCAGCCATACCACAGAAAGAACTACAAAGGATGTACCCACAGATATCTGGCTTTTACTTTGTCAGTTCCTACACAGGGGAGGTAATTCATTCACACGCTATTGTCAAATTGTAAACTTTGCACATACTGGCCCCTACCTATCTTAATCCCTACAACTGACGAAACTTACGAAAATGTGTAACATGACATTGAAAATTCACATTGAATTACGTGTCACGAAATCAATCTTTTTCTATAAGTTCATCAGAAATATCACATGCAAACCAGTGTTATGAATAATTTACATATATCACAGATTTTTGACAGCCACAGTAGGTGTTGGCATGTTACTGAACCCTCACTGCTCAATGGTCATAAGTGCTGAGCAAAGGCCAAATTTGTTGCCCGTCATGGGCAGATGGTGACGTCTCCATATCAGTGAAAGATTTTTTGAATGGTGAGTTAAACAACAATTCAACCAGACCAACCAACCAACACTCTCACCTGCCTTAGTGAACCACTGAATAAACAGAACACTTGTCTTATTTGACCTTAAGTATTTTTTTCATATGCAGATCACATTAATTAAGAAACCACCTGTTATTTGCGACAGTTATTGTATTTTCCCCCTTGGATATTTCCTTAAAACAGATAAGACTAGGTTCAAATCTGTACCTTTAATGTATATCTTTAGAATCTTGCCATGTAATCACTGATGCATGTTTTACTCTTGGTCTAAATATAATAAAACACTCACTTTCCAAACACTTTCAACCAATTTTCGGCCATGATGACAGTAACAGTTTGGTTTCTATATATTTTTACATGCGTATCATGAAAAGATTCATTGAAAAATTTTAATGGTGAAATTTGAAACTTTTCATGATATGCATGTAAAAATACAGTAGATTCGGTCTATAACGAATCGGCTTAAAGCGAGTTCAGTGCTATAACAAAGAGGAATAAAATCCCGCAAAAGAATTGCAGTTTATCTATTTAGGTAGTAAATTCTGATGCTTAAAACGAAGGATGCCTGTAACAAAGTCAAAAGTCAATCCCCTTTGACTTCATTATAGATCAACTCCACTGTATGTAGAAACCAATGCTACCTTCATCAATCACTTGATAAAGGCCAAGTGGCCAAAAATTTGTGGAAAAAAGAGTGTTTTATTATATTTACACTAGGATACTTCCCTTTGGAGGAAATTGTATTATATTTATAATCTTGGTCTGTTTTTTGTTCTCTTCAGGGAGTTGTGAATCTGAGAGAAAGTTTGATCAAAACTACACTAGCACAGAAATACATGGGGGAGAAAATTCCAGAAGCTTGGCTCTCAATGGAGAAGGAAATAGTTAAGTATGTTACACAGAAGTGCAAAGTTACAGAAATTCACGGGGCCACCTTGGCCTAGTGGCTAACGCGTTTGACTTTGAATCAAAGGAAAAACATTTCCTTTACTTTTTTTTACTAATGATGTAATTTTCCTACCAGCCTATTTTCCCCAAAAGGCCTTTTTTCACAAAAAAACAACAAACGAAGAAAAAATCGCTTGAAGGCCTGGGCTACTTTTTAGTTACTTAGCAGTATTCAGTTTGGCAAAGATGACATCCAAGGTCTTATGGGTAAAAGCCTGAAAAGTTGTCTGCAAGAAAAATTGCACAAATTCAAAAATGTAGACAGTTTTAGCTTGACAATAACTTCCATTTTACAATTTTCAATTGAGCCAGTAAAATATTAAATCACTTGTCAAATTTTTTGTTGTTGTTGTTTTTCAAAACTTGCTGATTTACAAATTTTCCATTTTCAAGATTCAAGGCCAGGAAGAAAGACCCACTGGATTTGTTACCCTGGCCAGCTGTGGATGAAATAGCGGCGTCATGTGGCATCATTGATGACAATGAGGTAAGATCAATAAATGTACTTGTGTTTATCATCTTTATCATCATCTTTATCATCATTGTCATCATCATCATCATCATCATCATCATCGTCATTATCTTTTAACAAATAACTGACTATGTTCTTCTGTATTAAGACTTGTCAACTGAATAAATTATCAATATGGCTGACAAAAATTAAAACCTTTTTTGTGCTGTAGTCGAAGATCCAGGGCAGTAAGTTTTTGCTGTCTCTTTGCCTGTTTATTTATCTATAGCAAAAATAATTCCAGTGGTGTTAATTTTATAGAGGAGGCTGCCATGAGTCAGTGGTTAGCTTGTTGGCTTTTTGATGATGAGGCCATGGGTTGATGTCCTTGCTACGCTGTGGTTGGGTTACCCTGTCTTTCAGATGAGTTGATGATAACCAAGGTACCATGTCACAGAAGGTGGCGGCATGTTAAAGAATCCTCACTGCTGATGGTCATAAGTGGCAAGCATTGGCCAAATTTGCCACACTTAATGTGCATTGGTGATATCTCCATATAGTGAAAGATTCTGGAGTGGAGCGTTGAACAACAATGCAATACAATAAAACTTGTAAATGGAATGTTGAAGTGCTTCTGTACATTTCAATGTATTACTTCTAACAAGAACTTACTTTACATTACTATTTTTTAGACAAAGATAACCTGAACTTCATGTTTTGAATTTCTTTCTGAAAACCTTTATTATTCAGGCCATAACTTTTGAATTGTGAGTGATAAGGCTTTCATGTTTCACATGTGCTCCTGGTAACAAGATCTTCTGTTCCAAATCAATTGACCTATAGGCAAACATGTGACACATGGCTCTACATATGCTTTTTGACTTCAATTGATTGTGACATCATAATCAAACACATGTTTGATGGGCCATTTAATTTTGATGTCATAATTGAAAAGTTTGCCAAAAGGTACCATGTCAGGTTTTGGGGAAGGTCAATTATTTGACCTTGTGACCTTGACTCTGATGTTTGACCTATTTTCAGAAAACTTTCACATTGGTCATAATTTTTATACTAAGCTGCAGTATGATGCATTTGTGTTTCATTAGCACATCTTATTTGATAAGTTTGTTATTTACATTTTCAATATCTTGGTAGAAAACCATACAATTCTATCCTTTTATCCTTTCTACAGGTAAAACAACATATATAATGTCAGATTGTTTGGACACACCGACATACATGTTGTCTATATACAATGTTACAGTATATATGATGTCATTTTAGTCTGCCAAAAGTGTGATGTAATTGCTCAAAGCTTTGTTTGCAAGGGGGTTGACCCTTTCAACCCCAAGTATTAGTTTTGTATGTTCTTTTCCATTGTCTCAGACCAGTCTATTTTGGTCTGTGGTGTTGAAAGGGTTAAAACACCTAAATTTCTTTGAAGCTCAAGACCTACTTTTCTAACTTGAATTTATATGTCTTGCAGGTAACACAGGCAGTGGAGTTTTTACACGACTTGGGATCAGTTCAGTTCTTCAACACGGAGTTCCTGAAGGGTTATGTGGTGATTCACCCGCAGTGGATTGTAGATGTCATGGCCTGCATTGTCACCGTACATGTCGGCCCTGTAAAGGTCAGTCAATGTATCTAAGTTCTACACACAAATGTAGATTTTTATCATGTATACAATTTTGGTGGTCAGTAGTCATCAGCGTCCATCATATTGTCCATCAAAAAATATCTCCAAAATCGTGTTATTTATTGAGATCGAGCCCTCATGACTCCATGATTAACATAGTCACCCTTAGGTTGTGAGTCAGATTTAGCCTTCTTTTGAATGAGACAGTAAAAATGAGAACCCATGTCACAGTATATGTTGGCACCCAATAAATAACCTGAACTGCTCAATGGTAATAATTGCCCAGCACAGACCCAATCTGTAATCATTCACCGGCATTTACCGGTAATAACATCTCAACATCAGTAAAAAATTCTTTAATGAGACATGAAATAACAACACAACAACAAATTAGTTTTGCAAGGGAGGAAAGTAGAAAATACCAAGGGACATTCAAAGTTCAATAAATTAACGACAACCAAACCAAAAAGAGACAGCACTACAGACAGTAATACATACAGTTACACTTATAACTAGAAATAGAGTAACACAAACCGAACTAAAAATCGGGGATGAGTTAATAATAATAATGACGATGATTATAACACAATGTATGATAATAACAAAAACATAAAAAAAACAAAAAAATCAACAACAACAACAAAAAAAGCTTTCAGTTTCAGTTTTTTTTATTGTAAGCATCATGATATTCATTTGTAACCTGTTTCCAGGAAGGCAAGATTCTCCATAAGGATATGAAAGTGATCTGGAAGGATTATCCACCAAACATACATCCATGGCTCCTGAGGCTGACCGAGGAATTTGACTTGACATTCCCGCTCAGAGAGGAAGATGCTAATCTGGTTCCCTGCCTTCTTCCCGACACAGAATATGTCGTAAGTAATTGTCATGCATTTCTAGTTATTGTGTATCTTCTTTTTTTTCAATAGGTGAAAATTTTTTTTTGGTGGGGGGGGAGGGGTTGTATCATAGGGTGTCCTGTTTTAACAAGCACCAGTTTTGGAAGATTTATTTCTTGCTGACTTTTTGACAGTCAAAGAATTTATCAATTTTTACATAGGTCTTGTAAAGCAAAGACTCTTTGAACATAATTTGTTGGGGTTATATTGTTTTTTTTTCATTTCGTTAATCAGTAAACATACAAACAAAACATTTTTCCAAGTTGTTACAAAAGTTTAATTTTTAAGCATTGATTCTATATTTTTGCCGATTCACTACAAAATGACCTGAATGAAGACAGTGCACTCTATTGTGTAATTTGCGAATTACACAGTGTGTATTGTCTTCATTCAGGTCATTTTGCAGTGAATCGGAAAAAATATAGAATCAATGCTTAACGCATTTCTAGGATCCAGTTATTCACAAATTTCAGTATCATTACAAGTAAAGTTTGCTTGTACTTTCAGAAAAATACATGTTACTCATCAAACAAATTGATACATACATTTTTTTTTCAATTTTCATGTGAGATTGTGTGTAGAAATAAAGGCAACAAATATGTCTATAGTGTGTATTTTGAGAGTTTGGTATTCACAAATTGTTTGGTACAGTTATTTGTTTACTTTGATGTTTCAGTATGAATGGCCTGCAGTGAAATCAGACAAGGGGGAGAAAGAGTCCAAGATTCTTTACAACTTTAAGTATCTACCAGCTGGACTGTTCAACAGAGCTCAGGTACAGGGTGATTCTAAAGTCTTCTTATACCATATATTATGTGGGACCTGAATCTGAGGTACAGGGTGATCCTAAAGTCTTCTTATACCACAGGTACAGGGTGATCCTAGTCTTCCTATACAATGACTTGTATATGTGGGACCTAGAGGTCAGGTACAGGGTGATCCTAAAGTCTTCTCACACCATAACAAGTTTATGTGGGACCTGAATCTAAGGTACAGGGTGATCCTAAAGCCTTCTTATACCATAACAAGTGTATGTGGGACCTGAATCTAAGGTACAGGGTGATCCTAAAGTCTTCTTATATAATGACATATTTATGTGGGACCTAGAGCTTAGATACAGGGTGAGAGGTTCTACAGTGGGAGGTTGAACAACAACAATATTAGGGTCATGTATTCAAACCTTGGCAGCAAAATGACTTGTTTCAGTTCTTCGGTTGAGAAAGTAAAAAGCCTGGGTTGTGTGTTACATGTAAGAATTACATTGGCAGGCTACAGGTCCCTCACTGCATAGGTTATTATCCTTCACATGAGCAAATTTATTAAGTAAGGAAATTGTTGTTGCGTTGTTGTTTAACATCCCACTCAAGAATGTTTCACTCATATGGAGACGTCACCGTGTACTGGTGAAGTGTAAGGAAATTAAGACCATTTCTAAATGAGCAAGATTTCAATATATCAGGGTTCAATATTTACGTGGGTTTCAGTGTTATACAGAAGAACTACGTAATGGACATAGTCATTATACTAAAGTTCATCTCTAAAAATATGAATCATTCAAACTTTTTCTTTGATTTTAGGTTCGACTGCATGAATTTTCTGAAGGTGGAAAGATTTGGAAAAAGGGAATGATACTGAAGAAGAACGGTCATCTAGCTGTGATGCTGCAGTCAAAGTAAGTCCGTAATACAAAATCTTCATGCTTTATTTATGTATCCATAGCAATCTTCAGTTTCCTGACTAGTTCTTACCTAGGTATTTTAGCTGACAAATTGTCCCCTTGTGTGTCTGTCTGTTTATCCTCATTTCAAATGACTTTCATGTTTAGTATGCCCATCCCTTATGATGATACATGTCACTTGGTTTCAATGTATCTTGCTTAGTGACCTTGACATTTGACCTGCTTTTTATTGACCTCTGCATTTGGTCATATCTGTTTTAAGAATGATTAGCTATAAGGCTTTTATATTTACCATTGAATTCTTTATGTCTTTTCCACTAAGTATGGAGACATTTTATCCTATGACCTTGACCCTGTTGCCTGACTTTATGAGAAACAGATTCAGCTACATTTCTATGCCATACCTGGGGATTAGTGTTCCACATGCACATCGTAGCATGATAAAGATAGAGTTGATGCTAAGCCTCATTTTGGTTTTCGTTGCAGGCTAGCTCAGGTGACTGTCAAGGCTCAAGGCTTCAAGCCAGAGAACATCCTCTTCTTGGTCCACGAGGTGTTTGAATCATTGATCAATGAAGCTTACTCTGGAGTACAATATGACTACCAAATACCTTGTATAGAGTGCAATTCCATGGTATGTATGACCGTAATATGTTCAGTGGAGTTTTGTTGTTTACTGTACCACACAAGAATCTTTCACCTAAACAGGTATGTCACAGAATGCCAGGGAAGAGCTTCAGATGTTGGTCTATTTTTGGCTCAGGGTAGTTCAGCAGTGAGGGATATTACTATGCTGAGACATACAGTCTAATCTGTTTTAAGAGGACATCTATGCAAAGGGGCAAAAAGGGTTGCACATGACCGCTGGTTTCTTAAGTTTAGGCTACTTTTGGAACCATACATTTTGTCTCATATGGCAAATACATTGGAGCCTTTTTAATATGGACACTTTGGTTCCCAAGCAAACTGTCTGGAAAAATGAAGCATCGGAAAAAGTCTCATCAAGATGACAGGTGCCAACATTCACACCATGACTGTTGGGAGGTATAGATGACGTGAAAGTATATGTCTATGGCCTGTAGAAAAATATTTCACATGATGATGGCCTTGTGGTTAGCCTGTTCGACTTTTAATTAAGAGGTCCAGGGTTCAAGGCCAAACCACAGTATGGTTGGCCATCCCTGTTTTTCTGATGAGACAGTAAAAACCAAGGTCCTGTCTCACGGCAGATGTTGGCATGTTAAAGAACCCTCCCTGCTGTACGACCATAAGTACTAAGCATAGGCAAAATTTGTTGCCCTTCACTGGCACACACTGAAGTTTCCACATAAGTGGAAGATTCTTGAGTAGGACGTTAACCAACATTACAACTGACCAATCAACCATTTCACCTGATGTTACCTTGTCAAATAATCTTATGACAATTCTGCTTCACATATTAAACAAAAATGCATAACAATGCTTCATTTTGATATCATTCCAGCATCTGACAGATCCGTCCATGTTTTCCGCCTCCAGGATTCAGAGAGCTATGGAGTTACATGCACCCTTTGTCCAGTGTGAAAACATGTTTCACAGCTTGTCCATTCCTGAGCTTAAAGGTGAGACTGATCATTAATGTCTATGTTTAATATGATTATGTTTAATGATATAAATTCATGTAATATGTTGTAAGAAAACAGAGGCATAAATAGTCATATATGGCAGGTGGTCCCTTTGTGCAGGTGACCATATGCATATTTCCCGACATCAAAGATATTTCAATTATTGACACAAATTGCAATAGTATTGTAATAGTCTGTTACTACTAATATTACTGTAGATCCAGAAATTTGTGGAATTCATCTTATTTTGCTGAATTGGTGGCAAAGCAATTATTTGCAACATTATATTTTTGCACATGTGCATGTTAGGTATAATAGCTTATATTGCATGATGCATGTTATTTTAAAGATAGTATGTTAAGCAAGAACTTTATTTTGACAAGTAAGTGCTCGTGCGGAATTACATGAAAATTAAATTGTCCCGGACAAAACTGAATTTACTGTAGGCAATCAGTAGCTATGACAGGTTAACATTTTTACTGTGCTTTATCAAACAGCTGTGATGCCACCAAACAAGACAGCAGATTATGACAACCACCTGCGGCGAAGCATTCAGGAGCTCCACGACATTGATGAGGACTTAAAGGTCAATGTGTTCTTTGTATACTCCTCCAAGAATGTGCCCAGTGCAAAGGACAAGAAGAAATTGGTCAGCCCCCTAACGGTCATGGATGACATGAGGAAAGAGGGAATAAATGTGTAAGTATTTAGGCATTTGGATAAGAAAATTTAGAGAAGGGAGAGACAATTCTATCATGTCAAAAAGAAGGTTTCATTGTTAAGAGTCCCCTGCAGGTCACGGAGGACATGAGAAGAGAGGGGATAACTATGTAAGTATTTAGGTATTAGGAAAAAGAAGATTTAGAGGAGGGGAAATAATCCTATCATGTCAAAAACGAGGCTTGATAGTTAATACCCCCTACAGGTCATGGATGACATAAGGAGAGAGGGGACTAATGTATAGAAATTTAGGTATCAGGAAAAAGGAGACTAAGACAAGGGGAGATAATCCTATCATGTCAAAAACGAGGTTTGATGGTTAATACCCCCTACAGGTCATGGATGACATGAGGAGAGAGGGGATAAATGTATGAATATTTAAGTATCAGGAAAAAGGAGACTTAGAGAAGGGGAGATAATTCTATCATGTCAAAAACAAGGTTTGATTGTGAAGAGTATCTGCAGGTCCTGGAATACAGGAGAGAGGATAGGATGAATGTATGTAAAGGGATATAAGCCTACAAAGTCAAAAAAGAAGATCTGATAGTAAACAAAAGGAAGAGTACTCGAAAAGAAAGAAATAAAAAAACAAAACAAAACAATTTCCTTGAAAGGGTCAATCCTTGTTCCTGTATGAAAACAAGTTTATGAGTAGCTCGTAAATTTTGATTGACGGTGTTAAAGCACTCAATCGTTATTTTTTCTTTGTTGTTGTTATTATTTCTTGTGCTAATATTTGTTTCGGAAAAGATTTGAGATTTAATTATTATAGGTATGAGAAGTAATATCCCGAATATGCAGTGAAGCAGGGAGATGTGTTATATGCTGTTTTCTTTTCCATTTTAGCTCATTCTGTGATAATCCAGAAACAGCCAGCTTGGAGACTTTGACATTGGCATTTAAAACAGCAAAGGTAAGTGTCTAACAAATTTATATATTGATAGGTACATTGATAGGTAAGCTAGAATGTTCAACTTGTTTACCTGTCAGTAGTTATATGCCTTCTTACCTAACAGAGTCAAAACTTATTTAAGTTACAAGTGAACATAAGTACATGTATAAGTTACTTTCGGAACCTCCTAAAAAGTACATTTTCTATCTTGAACAAATTTGAAATTACTAACTGTAGAGTATGTATTTTTTTTTTTTTGTAAGAAAAATACTCCACTAGAGTTTAGTATACTTCTGTATCAAACTGTTTTCGGTCTTCTTATGTAAGTTTAGTTTTCACATTCAGAGCTTAACTTGATGCTAAAATAAAGCTTTTACCCTTAGAAAAACTTGATAATTCAGTAACAGGACAAGAACAGCACCAAACTTGATATCACTGTATGCTTCAGGTCGTTCTTATTGGAATTTCCGACGAGTTCATCTTTGACAACCAGTGCAAGCAACTGCTGTTGTATGTGAAAGAAACACTTAGAAAACCAATTCAGCTGATTGTGTTTGGACAGGGGAAGAAGTGGGAGAGTAGTGACATTAGTCTAAATATTGGTGATGAGGTACCTAACTATTACATATCTCAATAATTTATCTACAAAAGTATGAGAACAAATATTTATGTAAAAGTTTACGTAATTAAATCTGTGCCATATTCAGATTAAAGTGTTTGAACATCAAATTGGTATTGCTATGGTGACGTACACATAGCTTGAGTTACAACTTTGACTTGTTCAAGTATTATTATCAGATCACTTGTAGTTATGGTAATACAATTGTTTGGAGTTTCAGACAATATCTTGTTAAAAACATTTGAGAGAGTTGTTGTCGGTTTCAGAACACTGATATAGATAGGGAAATCGATCATACTTGCCAAGTTTTCCCCATAAATCGGGAGACTCCCTACTTTTTATGCAATACGTTGACAATTTCTTGCTAAAAAATGCATGTCTCCCCCATGAAAAACATTAACTTTCCTATTTGCTCTTAGTAAAATTTGGAGTCTCTCCCATAAAATTGAAAAATCTCCCCCATAAATATTTTGCAAGGTTAGCATGTCTGGGAAATATGCGATTAGGACACACTTCAATCAACAGTAAGCCTTGTTCAGATGAGAGTATGAAAACATGCTCTCCTTATTACATTATTCTTAAAACTTTGGTATAATTAATTTTTTTTCCATTATCTTAGGTGTATGTCAAAATGGACAATATAGACCGCTACCCTTTCAAAATTAAGGAACTGTTTGCAGCAGTAAAGAAGAAGGGAAATACAAAAAATGCTGTGAGTATGGCTGGTTTTTATTTTTTAATTAGAAGCCAATTTTAGGCACAAGACATCAGAATTGTTACCTAACAGTGTTCTACTACTGTGAATCCAGAAATTTTCGCGAAAAGTTGTTTTGGCGGATCAGTAGATACGTAATTATTCGCGACACTATATTTTTGCGTATGTAAATGTTTCTTATTAGTTTATGCTATATGACGCATGCTAGAGGTAAGTTGGAATATTAAGTGAGCACTTAATTTTCGCGAGTAAGTGCTTTTGCGTAAATACGCGAAAATAAAGTTCTTGCGAATAAAAACGGATCTACAGTATAGCCATTTAACCTCCAGAAGTAGTGTCAGTCATGGTGGCAAGCTACAAAATAGGAGAAGTAATATACCAATTTTAGAAAGCGGAATGAACTCCCAGAGATGTTTTGGGAAATATCTTGAAATAAGGATTTTTTTGTTCAGTTCAGGATTTTTTTCCTATTTTGGTTCAATTTCTAATGAGGATAAAATTTTCAAGAATTTTTGTCCATAGGTACTACAGTGGAACCTGTCTTGAGAGACCACTGTCCTGAAAAACCACCTGTCTTGAGAGACCACTTATAAGAAAATATCTTTTTAAGTAATCATATAAATAAAACCTGTTGTGAGAGACCACCTGTCTTGAAAGACCACATTTCTGTGGCAGAAGGGATGGTACCTCAAGACAAGTTCCATTGTAGCATCTCTGAATTCCAAATTCTGGACTAAAATGGCGTACTGCCATTATTGAAAAATAATTTAGTTACATCATTCATCTATATTCACAGCAAACAGAAGAAATTCCCAAGTGTTTCATCAGCTATTGTTGGTCCAATTCTAAGCATGCAGTTGATAAGGGGTCCAAGCTCAAGGATGGAGCGCTTGGTTGGGGTGATCCCCGCAAACTGAAGAAATACCTGTCTGAAAAGGGGATCAAGTGCTGGATTGATATAGAGAGGCTTGGAGGAGTGAGTTGATAATATCGCTTTGTAGAACTTATACTTCATACAGTCAATTCTGCATCACTGAACACCTGTGTATATATACCCTCCTGGTCATAAGGTCTCTTATTTGTTGTCTCTTTTTGGACAAATCCCCTTTTCAATACATTATGTATTGACCTCTTGGGTTTTTATTTGTTGGGTACATGCCGTCCAATCAGTGAAGTATGCATCCCCAATTGACAACGGCAGACTATACCTGGCATTTTATGGGAACTATATCCAAGTGAACAGATTTCATTCTGAACTATGCATCTCGTGCATGACTTCCATTTCCCCTTTGCGAAATGATCGATGCTGACTTGGCAACATGCATAGACATGTCCAAGAGAATGGTGAACACTGAGTTATAGAGCAATATGTAATGTTTACACCAAGTAATTTTGTCAAATTGAAATCAAATGTATGACATGTGATCTACTTCATCTAGTATGCCAACATAGATTAATATAGCCTTCCAACCTAAGACAAATGGTTATTTTGGATCCTTCTGTAAGGGATGTTATATACATGCTTCATTTTATCTACTGTGACACTTATGATTTATTGTAATGGTCAGAAGAGTTGAGGACATTTTGGTGTGAAGCTGTTTTTTCTGTGACAAAATGTTTTAAATGCCAAAACCTTAACAGTCCAGGACCTTAGTAGTTAGCATTTCCTGTGATAAGATCCTTTTTTGGTGTCTGAGATTGACCTTTGACCTTCATATTTTTTACATATGTTTTGTTCACTTTCAAGGGTGGCCTTTTTGAGGATATAGCAGAAGGACTGAGGAAGGCCAAAGTAATGGTGGCATGTGTTTCTGATGAGGTAAGAGGCTTTTCAATAAATGTCCATGCCCAGATCTAGAGGGGATCGAGGGGTCCACCCCCTGAAATTGGCAAAATATATACCAATATTGGTTATTTATGCATAGATATCATTTTAGTGGTATGTGTCTCTGACGAGGTAAGAGCCTTTACAATAAATGTCTGTTCCATAAATCAACTAATTATTATGCCCATTTGCATCATGAAACGGTATATATTTAGTATAACAGATAAGTTCTACTGTACACAGGGTTATTTTCGCCCTTTGTTATTGTTACCCTAATGCACTTGTGAACAGTTTCATCCCGTTTTAAAGTTGCCCAATTTGGCCATAGCTCTCAATTAACCATTTTGAATTCTTACAGTGTTGAATTCGCCCACTGACAATGAAGGTGTAAGGGGCGAAAATAAAATGGGGGCAGAAAATTTCCCTGTGTACCTTACTTTAATTTTGTATTTAAAGCATGGAAATTTGGATTGATTTGTCATTTCCAGCCAGTATTACTTGGTATTGAAAAAGAAATGAAAGAAGATTTGAGCACTGGCTCAGATTGGTTTTTGACCTGATTGATTAAATACTGAAAAGAAACTTAAAATGATGTACTGATTTGAATAGTTTAATGTAAATACACACACTGAAATGCATTTAACACTAGATTTGCTTGTATATACACTGTATTTCGCATTTGAGGAAAAATAGTTGAGCTGATTACTTAGATTGAGATTTTTAGGTGATTTTGAACCCTGATTGTGGTTTAATGCACTGCAGTCATTTTATGTGTAGATCTGTTGCAAACAAAGTTTCTTGTAAGTGTTTTGTGAAATTTGATAGTTAATCAATAACTATATAATATTAATTGATATTTAAAAATGAGCAAAAATGTGCATCGGCTGAAAAGTTGAGAACATGCTCATCAGTTTTAAAAACTTTAAACAATTTTTTAGAAGTTTTGTCCCAGGTGCATGTATATGGCCATGGTAGATTATTCATCAGAGCATTTGATCTGTTAAATCGTCATTGCATTTTTGTTTGTTTAATTTTCTGCATATTCTTTTTACAGTATGCTAACTCCGGTAACTGTACAATGGAATTCAGATTTGCTGCAGCCAAGCTGAAAATACCTCTGATACTGGCTGTTGTAGGAACTGGCTACCAGTGGGAACATACAGAGGTAAGATAAGTTCAGATAAATAATTCTCCTGATACTGGCTGTTGTAGGAACTGGTTATCAGTGGGAACACACAGAGGTAAGATAAGTTCAGTTACATAATTCTCCTGATACTGGCTGTTGTAGGAACCGGTTACCAGTGGGAACACACAGAGGTAAGATAAACTCCTGCTAGCACAAATTGATTGCAAAGGGACAATATCTTCCAACTTGTGGCTGATGCATCTACTTTTGACGAACTCTTTGACTGATGACAGATTTGACAGATTACTTACTTAATTGTTGTATTTTTGTTTAACATCCAACTCAAAAATATTTCACTTACATGGAGAAGTCACTGTATGCCAGTGAAGGGTTAAAATTCTGGTTTATGCTTGGCACTTGTTAAGCCATTGAGCAGAGAGGGTTCTTTAATGCGCAGACACAATGTGACCCAGAAAGAACCTGGGTTTTAACTGTCTCATCCAAAAGATAGGGACAGCTAACTGCAGCAAGGATTAGAGTTTTTAACTTCATAATCAGAAGGCAATCATGGTAATCGCTGAGCCACATTGGCCCCTGTTGACTTTCCCAAGGAAACTCATTTTCAGACAACTTTTTGAACACTTCATACAAGTAATATCTATGATCCACGAGTGTCATGGGACTGACCCACAGCCATACCTACAAGGTCACGGTCACACTTGTAAACTCGTGTTGCAGGGAGTATTTATGAAATTTGGACAGCTATAGTATAGTTAATGTATTTACACTAATTTTTATTTCCAGATTGGACTTTTGGCAGTGGGTAACAGGATCCCCAAGGTGAATCTTCAGTATGAGAATCCAGGTGCACTGATTGACATATTCCAGTTTGTACAAGAGAACCTGCCCAAAGAGCAGGAAGAAAATACAGATGATCCAGAGGAACAGCGAGAAAAGTCATTCCAGGTACCTCCCCAAAATTTGCATATATCTACAGTCCAATCTTGAAAACTCGAACGTCGATCTCTCGAAGTTCTTGATCTCTCGAAGTTAAGCTACGGTCCCGATTTTTTCTCTTAATAAATTAACGAAATTAACTCTCGGTCTTTCGAATGTTGACGTTGAAATTTTCGATCTCTCGAATAAATCTCACAGTCCAAAGCTTAAAATACCTGTGAAATGTCATCTCACTCTTTTGAAATGCCAATATTTTTGTTTATTTAGCAATCAAGACGACGACATTGTTAAATTATTTAAGAATATTTGCCAAATGGATGCATAATAAGAATAGTGTACAAAGAAGGGAGTGAACAAGAGGGTTTGTGTTGGCGGAATAGCGTTCATTTTGAGAGATATTGTATTTCTGAAAACTCGAAGTCTCGAAAACTCGAAGTTTATCAGCGGTCCCGATCACTTCAAGTATTCGAGATTCAACTGTATTTAACTCATTCGATATCTATTCATAAGTTTTAGATTATCCCTGTAGTTGAATATTGTTTTAGCATTTGAATATCTTTTCCCCTTTCCTGTAAATTCTGTTATTTCTTCTGTTTTGTGGTACACTGCTGGGATTGATACAACTTCCAGGAGCTAAATGGCATATAAAGTTGAGCCTCGTTAATCTAGACATCTTTGTTCCTAAGCAAAATGTCTCGATAAACGAAGCACCAAGATTTCTGAAACAACAAGGGTGTCTGAGTAGCGTAGTGGTTAGCGCACTCGCTTCTCACCAATGCGACCTGGGTTCGATCTTCGGATCTGCCTAGGTAGTATATGAGATGGTATGGTGGTTGCCAACTCGGACACGTGGGTTTCCTCCGGGTACTCAAGTTTCCTCTCACAGCAAGGCCCCCAGCGCGCTGACATCAGAGCCAACGAGAGACATTAATAAAAGTTATTTGAACTTGTTTGTCAATCCAAATTTCTGTGCCCATGTAATTTTGTCTGTAAGGTGACACATCCATATTATTGGCATCCAGATTATTGACCCTCAATTGTAATGAAATATTTCATTTGTAAATGAGGTCATAATCAAACTGCCAACTAATATATCCAGGTCAATCCCCAGAAATGGTGCCAACTTGAAACAACAGGGGAGATAACAACTTTTTTTCGAAACTTGGATAGAGGAATGACTTTTCCATCTTTTTTTTTTTTTTTTTGCATATTTTGGTATAATGAATTTTTTACAAGTATAATCTATTCATATGCAGTAGATATGTAATTTATGTAGGGATTTTAGATTACACACTGGAGGTAGCAAACTCGTTGATAACATTTATTTTTATGGTCCAGTAATTTTGACTTTTAAGTTTTTGAATCTGCCATTGATTTGTGAAACTGTTAGTATGATGCAGTATTTGTGGCAAAATTTGTTTGATCCTAGGGAATCAAGTTCTGGAAAATGCAGAATTTATGAGGGTTTAATTTTGTATCATGAATGATAAACCAAACACAACATTCCTCTTAATTCACTTCATCTTACAGGAAGTGCTGGAGATGTCACAGAGACAGTTTCTCCGCCATGTAATGAATTATGCCCAATCACAACATACCACTGACTATCCAAGACTCATCGTCATCGACTTTAAGGACAAGAAAAGTGAAGAGGAGGAACCAGAAAAGACTGCAAACAGGGAGGAAGAGGAGAAGAAGGGGGAGGAAGAGGTAAAAAGCACAAGTTTTCACCATAATGCCTTAAATCAAGGCTGCGGTGGCCTCAAGTGGTTAGCATGCTCGACTTCAAATTGAAGGGTCCAGATTTCAAGCCTGAGCCATGGTACTGTTGGCCTCCCCTGTCTTGCAGATGAGACAGCATAAACAGAGATTCCATGTCACAGTAGGCGTTGGCACAATAAAGAACCCTCCCTGCTCCACAGCCATAAGTGCCAAGCATAGGCAATATTTGTCTCCCTTCACCAACACATGGTGACGTCTCCATATGAGTGAAATATTCTTGAGTGGGACGTTAAACAATAACACAACGAACCAACCAAGTCTTAAATCTGAGTTTTGCAGTACAGTACGTGCTAGGAATATGTGAATAAAACTGCTGGTCGAATTGTACCATCTTAGTGATGAAAAGCCATGCAATATGGCTAATCTTGACAAATCTATGCTGCAATGCAAGAGGTGATGCAACAATACCTTGCATGTAAGAAGTCTTTGTAAATGGTTGTTGAATATAATGCTCAAACTAATTATAGAGATACTGTTTAGGCAGAAGAAAAATGATCATTGAAAGTTAAGAACATTTTTTATTTTTACTATTCTGAGGTTTCTTAAATCTGAAATGAAGTTTTGATAGAAATAATGAGAACCTCAAGTGACAAACCGGGATCAAATCAAGAGAATACGGTAAATCTAGAAATTTTCGTGGAACTTTATTTTGGCGAATTGGTAGCCATGCAATTATTCACGACACTATATTTTTCGCATCATTACTTGTTAAATATTCAAAGTTTATGTCATATTGAGCATTTTATTTACGGTTTGTATATTAAGCGAGACTTTTATTTTCGCGAGTAAGTGCTCTCGTGTAATTACGGGAAAATAAAATTCTCATGAATAAAACCGAATTTACAGTAGTTGAAGACTCCATTTTCAATGCAAAAAAGTTGATAACCTCCTCTCCTCAATAAGATATTAAACATAATGGTAAGGATGACAAGCAGACACCAAAGTTATACTTCATTTTATACTTAACAGTGTAAGCCAGCAGAGATGGAAGAGGAAAAAGAGGAGGAGGAGAACAATTCCAGGTTCTGTTACCGACTGCTGTGTGAACATGAAGAGGTAAGTATCTTGATGTGTCACATGAGAGAGTCAGAGTGGCTGGCTTTCCCGGCCTTTTGGATGAAACAGTAAAAACTGAGGTTCGATAGGTGCCAGCACGTTAAAGAACTCTCACTTTTAAAGTACCCAAAGGGCCTAGCATTGGCAATATTTGTAGCCCTTCATCCACAAATGGTGCTGTCTCCATATAAGTGGAAGATTCTTAAAAGGAATAAAAAAAATAATACGGTACATCACCAACAACTGAAGATCACGGGATTACATGTTTGAGCATGTGCAATGTCTTAACCTGTTCCCTGAACTTCAAAATGAAACCGTCATAGACAAACTCTCATGTCTAATGTATGCTAGTCCTCAACCTTTGTGTTTGAAAACACTCACCGCACAGGGAAAGTGCCATCAAAATTGACTGGCTGTGTTTGAAGTTTACAGACCAATATATTTTACAATAAATAGTAATTGCTATAAGTGTCACAAGAACAGAAGTTTTACTTTCTACGGAGGGCAAAAAGGTGTGCTGATCAGATTGTACCAGCCTGAATCTTATTTTTTTTTTTTGACCGCCCTACTTTGAGGCCCGATTTGGAGTATTAAAGATCTGTCACTGCATAGGATCGTTTTCATTCATCTTCAACTAGAAACCATCATAGGTTCACTGAGACATAAAAAAAATCTATGAAAGGACAAAAATGTGAAAAATAAGGATTCACATAAATCAATAAACACTGTACAACCAATCTGCTATTGAAGCTTTGAAAACTCTGCTAAATGCATTAAAGAAATAACAAAACTATATATTTCCTTGAAGGGCTGGCATGATGCGGATTCATCGGTGCCGTTTCAAAATCTGAGTCCAGAAGATGAGGAAGCATGGCTACAGGAAATGGCCCCCTACTGTGCTAGAATCTTAGCAATCCTTAAGTACACAAACCTCCCGCTAGATTGTCTAAACACAGCCGATGGGAAATTGCTCCAACAAAAGTTTGAAAATGTGAGTTGTTTATATAAAGTTTCAGTCATTGTGAAAATAGACAATTTAGAACTACTTTGAGAAAAAAATAAAATTAATAACACACTCTTCGGCACAAATTTTTGAAAATTTGTGAAGAGTGTGTTATATAATTTATTTATACAAGAGTACTTCTGTTATGAGGGTATTGGATTTTATTTACTTTAAGAATAATTTGAAAATCTATTAAGTTAAATTTTTGTCGGTCAAGTCTTTGACACCCTTAAAGGCTAAAAAAAAATGCGCTTCCAGAAGAATGTGAAAGCGAGTTTTTGTCAATTTCTTTTATAATCTTAAAGTCTTTTGATAGAATTATTTCAAAAGAAATTTGAAAATGTAAATTATTTTTGTGAATCTTAATCCATTTATTTGATCATTTGAAATCATACATTTGCATTATGCTTTTTCTTGAAAAGATTCACAAGAAAATGATGAAAGTGTAATTTGAAAAAAAAAGGATAAATTAATTATCAAAAATGTCGAAATTCTAGTTTGTAAAAATTTGATTATTTCTACATTGGGGATCATAATGTATATCAAAGGAAGCAGTATAGATAGATTTTTAATTGTAAATCTTTAAAGTTGAGAGACATTTACAAAAGTAATGAAATAAGTTCATCATAAAGCGGGGAGGTTGGTATTGATCATTCATCGTGATAAGGGAGACATTGCTACATGTAGAGATATTCGTTAAGAACCAGTGTTTACAAAGAAATATTTTTTAAATTTATAATTTTTGTATCAATAAAAATGGTTCATTGGTATCTCGTAAACTTGGAAGAAATGGAAAATACCATGTAGTTGACTTACATGATCTCTCTGTTCTCAGGTGGTCAGCCAAGATAACAACCCAGACTTTAAAAAAGCGTACACAACTCTGTGGAAAATGGTCATGAACCTGGATAATCAGAAACACCATGGTGGACTGAAGAGGTTGGTATTTCTACCACAGTATTCTCCCTTTGTCCAAGTAATTCTACTTCCTGGACTTATTTGACATTATGATTATTACGGTATTTTGTTATTCAAAATGCATATTTGTGTGTCTAAGTGACGGTGAAACAGTTTTGCAACATAAAACACAATCAATTTTTTTCTTGCACCCTGTAGTCCGGCTTGATGTGACAGAATTGTGATTTCCTACGTGTTATAATAAAATGAAGCATTTTTTTCTCTTTCCAACTTATTGAAAAGTCTGTGTATCTTTACATTAAGAATTGGGGCCTCCGAGGCCGAGTGGTTAGCATGTTAGACTGCGAATCAAAAGATCTGGGTTTGAGCTGCATAGTGCCACTCCGCGGTTAGCCGTCCCTGTCTTTCGGATGAGACCGTAAAAACCGAGGTCCCATGTCATAGTAGGTGTTGACACGTTAAAGAACCCTCCCTGCTCTATGGCCAGCAGTGCCAAGCATAGGCAACATTTGTAGCCCATCACCGGCACATGGTGATGTCTCCATTTGAGTGAAATATTCTTAAGTCGGACGTTAAACAACAATACCATACCGTATATTAAGAATCAAATCAAAAATTTTTATGCTAAGTGGATTGGTGATCTAGGCTTCCCTGACCTCACATACATGTAAGATATCACCTCACTACAATCAGACCAATCTTTGCCAGTTTTTTGTGACTTGTACATGTAACCCATTCAACACCCAGATCATAATAGACTGACTAAGACAATAGAAAAGGGCATACCATTTTGATACCTAAGGATGGAAGGGTTAATTGAGAGATATCATTGTATCCAATTCTTTAATTTTGCTGGTGATTTATTTCAGTATTATTATGTTATCAATTAGTCACACATGTGCCACTGGTGAATTAATATCTGGTACAAAATTTTACAGGTGCCAGCTTCTGAATGGTAAGAAACTGTGGCTGTGTCAGAAACATAGTCAGGAAGTGAGCAGTAAAACTGAGAAGAAATTCAAAGAAGAGCTGAATGTCAAACAGAGAGAATTGGTGAAAGAGGAAAAACCCACCGTCCAAGTGGCAGGTATGTTACAATTGGTATATGCTTAATGTACACAGGGAAAATTTTTGCCCCATTTAAATTCCTGCCCCCCTTTCGTCCTCATCGTCAGTGAGCGAATTCAAAATTTAGCAAATTCAAAACATTGAGAAAAATTGAGCAAATTCAAAACAGCACATTCATTGAATTGTGTTACGACACAACTGGGGGAATTTTAAGTGAGTCAAAACGGTTTGCAAGTGTATTAGGGCGAAAGTAACACTGGACAAAAATAAATCTTTATACAGTTACTGTAAATCCAGTTTTATTCACGAGAATTTCATTTTCGTGTAATTACGCGAGAGCACTATAGTCGCCAAAATAAAGTTCTCCCTAAATATACAGACCTGATATTAACATGCATCAAACAACACAAACTTTTAACTTAAATGCACGCTCACGAAAATTTAGTATCGCGAATAATTGCATGACCATCGATTCGCTAAAATAAAATTCCGTGAAAATTTCTGGATTTACAGTATGTGAGAAAGTTTGCCAGTTTTCTTACTGAAGGTTGATGGTCTCGTCCTTGATGTATTTGTAACCCCATGGTTCTATTCACTGCCAACAAGAACTGGCCACTACCATATGATTGAATGATTGTTGAGTATGTTGCTTAAGGCAAACAAATCAACAAACAACAAACAATATGGTAAACAAAGAAGTCATCAAAGCCAAGGATTTACAAAAGTTCATTATTATCATAAGAAACTTTCTTTTCTTTTTTTAATAAAGAATTACATGTACTGAAATCTTTTGACAATAACTCACAGGGGTATTGGTGTTTCCATAGTCAGACATAATTTCCAAATAAAAAATAACCATTGCACTGCTCAGCAAAAAACTCCTGGTGAAACATCGATATCCCTTCTGGACGTTTGTAATCTCTTGTATTCAGTAATAAGATTACATTGCCACTCTAGTGCATGAGGCCCTGCAGTTGTCTCTCTGTTTGTCCATCCATCCTTAGAACTGACTTCTATGTCCATAACTTTTACTTGCCATTAGTCTCAAATGCCACAGATTGGAAGATTCCATTCCAAGAAAAAATGCATATATCCCCTTTAAAAAAAATCGAATTTTCCTATGGATTCTTATTAAAATTTAGAGTCTGCCCATAAGATTGAAAAATCTCTCTCATTGAATATTTCAATGTTGGCAATTATGACAACAGAGTCAAATCAATGGAAAACATTTATGTACCATGTGGTGACTAAAAACACTTGTGCTAGACTAGTATCTCCAGTGGTGATGGAACATAACTTGACATAATCTTCCCGCTGAAATGATGTTAGTGCTGGATATCATCTGCTTGAACTTTCATTCCATCACTTATAAAGACAATAGTCCCGAACATACATTATCGGATATCACCTGGTACTTGAATGATTTCCATCTAGAGGGATGAAACCTTGCTTGATTATTACAGAACTGCTATGATTCAGTTTTGTGCTGCAAAGATTATTAAGTTGCAAACACTTATTGCCGTAGTAGACATAATATTGTCCAGTTGCAGTCCTTTGTGATGACGTCTACCTCTATAACATCTACAAGTAATGTTTGAACGATTACTTCTATTTAATTTTAAGAAAATGCTAATGGTATTAATATATCTAAAATGTCCGTGTTGATTGTTAAACAGTGTCCATTATAAATATGCGATGTTAAGTACAGAATTGATACAGAATCATTGTTTTTGGTCTTCCTCAGCTAAACCGGTAGTAGAGAAGAAGGCATCTGATGCTGCAGCAGCTCCCAAGGTATTTCAGATGCGACAGACCTCCAACAAACCAAAGGTCCAACATAGACCAAGTCAAATGAAACGTCAGTCTAGTCAAGCTTGTAATGTCATGTAAGAAACATATTATGCTCCACAAACAGAATCGGCCATGTAATAATTGATGTATGGACTTAAGCAGAGGTCAATATGTGAATTACTGACCTACTATGACAACTATTTACTATCAGTTCTCTGGCCAAAAAGAAAAAATTTTGTTTGGGGCCAGAATTTTTAGTTTTTGTTTCTTTTCATGCTGCACTATATATGGTAAAATATCATCTTCAAGCCTTGATTGAAGTGTGAATACATTGAATGTTATAAGTGGGTAAATGTTATGATTATTTTTGCAATTGGATATTTATTTCGTGTAATGTTTTGGTAAAAGAAAGCTAGACTGTAGAGAGACAACTATAGTCTACCTATAGATTATTTTTGTTGACACTTTGTCATGTAAAAAGCCTTTATTTGACCAAAAATAACATGAAGACCACAAATTACCCCAAAAATGTTGTATTTGCTTCTAAACCTCTTTTCTACCTTTTTGTTAAAAATAATTGTTAGATTGGTATAGTCCGTGACCTCTTTCCCCCCTTTTAGTCCCTCTGCATTACTCAAGTTTTAATGTTGAATTGTCTATTACTCGTGATCATAAGGGTAAAGGGGGTATGTGTAATCAAAATGCTAAAGTAGCATTATATAGATATTAAGCTTGAGTGTATGCCCTTTGATAATATGAATTGACATAACTGATACTAAAATCAAATTTTCCACTTAATTATGATGAATATTTTTACTCCATCTTGGTTCTATTATTCCATATGACCATATGAATTAAAATTACCTAATCAATTTTTTTTCTGTTTTCTCATCACAACTTAAATTAATTTTTCAATAGTATACCATATGAAAATCTTCAATGATTTTTCTTTTTGTTTGTGTATTTTTGTGCCTTTGTTGTTGAGTTTTGTTGATTTGTATATTCTTGTAACTACATATATTCTCTCACTGTTTCAGATGTTTTGATTTTTGTTAAATTATTCTCAATTATATCTTTACTATCAACTTGTTTACAATTTTACTGATTTGTGTATTTATTCAGTTCCTATAGTTTCCCATAGTCCAATGATCAGTAGGGAGACAGAATTTAATATCATATTTTATCTATGCAGAGCAAAAATTTCATGAAGGTGTTCGCATTTATATGTGAAATATATTGGTTTTATAAGAGCATTTGTCACCATGATTTTATGGAAAAAGTTCTTGTTTACACACGAAAATAAATGGATTTTAATTATCAAAAATATTTTTAAAACAAAAATCATTAATAAATCAAAATTCGAATATATTTTTATAGCTAAATACATGTTCCAATATTTAGTTTACACTATCAAATATTTGATATCTTCTAAAAATATCCCCAGCTTTAATATTTGAGTTTTACATTTTATGAAGATGTTCATATTAGTCATAGACTAAGACTTTGGCATTAATCCAAGATTTTATCATAATTCTGCTGATTTACATGTGAAGTCATTCATCTGTAATGCAACCTACATGTACATCAGGTATTTGCTTGAGTAGCCGTGGTAGCATGGACTATTTTGATTACTTTTCCATACACTGACATATCTATATATTTGTTGTCAAATAGTTTTAGTTACCTCGTGTATTGTTACTATTTTTGGAAATTTACATGTTTTCTTTACGTTGATTGTTAATCACTAAAGTTTAGAAATCACACTTTACTTCCATTAAAATGAATTAATCAAAATATTGTTGAACAATACTGAAAATATTGCTCAGATGATGTTGTTACTTATATTTAGCAATGCGCAACTAATCACAGGGTTTGTAGCTATTATTAAAAGAAATTGACAATCCTTTTTAACAACTGTATTTTGGTTTTGTGTTATTGATATCCCTTCCAATTGATTCTAACCTCTCCGTTTTACCGCTTTTAAAGAAATCTCAAAGTTGGATAAAAAAAATACATTTGACATTTTTACAGAGTAGTTTACCAATTCAAGGATTCAATTAATTATTAACATGGATATTCATAGAAATTGTCTCAAGAAAACAATGTCGGAATATGATGATATTTTATTGAAAGTGCTGTAAAACAACAATCACCCCATCTATCTTTCTATTAACAGGGAATGAATGTTTCTTTCTTTTCACAAAGTTGTTGTTGGTTTTTTGGGGTTTTTTTTTGGGGGGGGGGGTTATATTTGAACACTTATGAGTTTTTATGAGCCTGTTTCAAATACAATGATGTTGAGTTAGAACTCTTACATGTATAACACTTTTAATGCACAACAACACTATCTGTGATTTAAATTTATTTACATATGCACATACATTGCACTTACATGTATTTTTGGGAGAGAGTCAGCAGATCACCTTTAATTAAGACTTTACTAAGATTACACTAAATTTTGCATCAAACTCTTAAAAAAAAGTTAAATATGGTTTCCTCAAAAGTCATGGTTATTGACGTAGATTGATGTTGATTCATAAGGACTGCAGGTCACAAAATACAACATAAAATCTTATTCTTAATTATCAGTGTTTATCATTGATTAGTGTGCATTCATCTTAAGTGAAATTGTTAAATCGATGAGGACAAATTTTGTGTAGATCTCTTATAAAACAACATTATACATACTGAGGAATAACAATAAATTCAATCTCTTCAATAGTTTTCTTTTTTCAAACCGTTTTAAGCTCAGGTGTCATTGCTAAACTTTGGGATAATTTTCTTTCCTTGTCTATCTTTTTCTTAAGATGTCATAAATTTATATACTTTTACATTTTATCTGTGATACTTAAATCCATCCATGAAGAATTTGTTACGAATTACTCACATTTGCTGTCATCATTTTATCATCATTATTTACAGCTATTTTTACTTCTTTTTAACCACAGAACATTTAATCAGAGAATGACATAATTTACTGAAGTTATTGTCTACCCTGTTATTTATGTTTACATATTTACAATTCAGTACATATTTACATAGTGTAATAGTAATTTAAATTAGTCTTTCTTTTAGAGGGCTGCTTAACCCTTTTACAGACAAAACGACATATGTCATGAGTCTATTTCGGCACAAGGACATGTATGTTGTGTGTATACAATATTATACTATATAATCATAATGTCATTTCACTTTGCCCAAAGTGTGATTTAATTGTGCATAGTTGTGTCTGCAAAAGAGTGTAATGAAATGATAATGATAATATAATGGAGTCTACAGTGCTAGCCAAACTTTACAGATGATCTCTCCTTGTGATACCAAAGTAGAGTTGCAAAGACGATGGTTCTTCTGCTTTATACATGTATATTTCAAACCATCACTTGTATTTATTAAACCTCTTAGGAATGCTAGTTTATTGTAACAAATATGACAGGGTTATCTACCCTTAAATATGACAGGGTTATCTACCCATAAATGTGACAGGGTTATCACCCTTATCTGTATTTCTTTTATACTCAAATGTGATAGCCTATATGTACATGTAAATGTATTTCTTTTTTTATTTTAGAAAAAGGATTTCATTAGATTTCTTTTACATGTGTACAATCCTTTATTTTAAATATATATGCTGTTAATTATTTTTTATTTATATCTATTACAGGGCACAGTTAATTCATTAGGACCTATTATTTGCATTCTTGTTACAATGTAAATGCATGTTACATGTACTTCATGTTTATAATTAAGTCTTTATATATACAGATGTTAGTTGTACTATCATCTTTTGAGAAAACATTTTTTTTTTGCCTATACAAAAACTTTTACATTTTGTAAATATAATCTTAAAACGATTATATAATTTGATGTTTCATTTTAGCTATTTAGTTATAATGTATCCTCTTGCCTAACTGTACTATATTAGAATTTTTATGTCTCTTTTATTGCCTTGTACAATTTTGTTAATTCATTCTTTTTATTCTATGTTCTTTGAGGGAAGTTAAAATCTACATGAATATGAACAGTACAACATGTAGATCTATTGTGATATTTTTGCCACATCTTTCATTTTCTCCATAACATGTAAAATCTTAATAATATGCTCATAAACCTTACACCAGACCAAGATGAAATGAGAGTAATTGTAGTATTTTAACAATGGAATTGACCTTTTTTTTTTTAAATTTTTGTAATTTATTTTCTTTAATGAAAACGGATAGTATGTACAGTAGCAATTTCTGAGTATCTTATTATTTCAATCATTTTAAGAAAAATTTACCTCTAAAATTAGATTTAGTTTTCTCATTATGTTACCGTAATCAGAATTTTTAATGAAATTTATTGAACATGTTGTGATTTGCCAAAGCATTGATATTAAATTATTGAATACTAAAAATCTGTGATTGATTTTAATCTTATATGTGTATGTGTTTGAAGATGAATAACAGATTGTCAGTAAGCCCAGCTGGCCAACCATATTGAATAATTTTAGTTAAACAATACACAATATAACAAACTATTAGTGGACTGCATTTTTGCTAGCCATTAGCTTGCTACTATTAAAAACAAGTCATTTCTTTACCTAGCACTTTCATATTCATAGTCAACTTCTTTCTTATGTTCTTAGGAATGCTTCAATGACTTTTTCAAATATAAAATAATAACAATGGGTCACATATGATCTTTTGTTTAAAAGTGCAAAATGCATTACAAACATGAGTGTCCATGACATTGACAAAATCAAGTTTATGTAACATTTACGTGTGAAAACAGATTTGCTTTGTTTCCATATATCCCCCTTAATAAATTAACACGTACCTGTCTTGAGAGACTGTTCCTTCAATCATGGCAATTTTTTCTGCCATAGCAGATTCTATCAATAAGACAATGTGAAGTTGTTTTGTCATAGTTGTATAATGTTTATCTTCTCAAATAAAAATTTTCACTGATACAGAAATTTCATTGAATGGTGGGGACGGGCTACAATGTTGGCCTTTGCCCAGCCATTGAGAAGTAAGGGTTCTATACTATGCTGAAACCAACTATGACACAGGACCTTGTTTTTTTTATACCGTCATTCAAGGTTATGAAAACGCCATCTATTTCTGCCATGTGGACTCCAACCCACAACCTCACAATTTGAAGCTGAAGATGCTACCACAGAGCCATAAAAGTTCTCAGATCTTTGTAAGTGATGTCATAAAGGTAGTCTTTGAAGAAAGGTTCCACTTTATGATACATTGTACTTTAACACCAACATAAAAAGTACTTAATATTTTGAGCAAATAAAATTGAGATCTTATTTCTTGCCAAAATGTGAATGATTCCTAATTTATTGTATGTTAATATTTTTGAATAATTTATTTTCAATAAATCTAAAGATTCTCCTAATAGTGTGGTTTTGTTTTGCTGATCAGAAAATGTTCAAAATCTTTGTGACAGAACCAGTAGACGACTGTTGTCACTGGTCAACGAAATATAACATTTGTTTGTGGAAAATTGGTGGTCTCTGGCATGTCGAGATGTCGCTGTGTGCCGGTGAAGGGTGACAAATTTTGCCTTTTCTCAGCACTTATGGTCATAGAACAGGAAGGATTCTTTAAGGTGCCAACACCCATGGGGGCCTCGATTTTTCAGTCTCATCAACGACAGGGATGACCAACCACAGCATGGTGCTGCACAGATTCGAACCCAGAACCCTTCGATTCAAAGTCAAACACGCTAACCACTCGGCCCCGGTTGCTTTTGTAACAAGGCTCTGTCCATTACAAAGACTGGCTGCTTAAAATGAATGAAAGATTGTTGGCTGTGACAGAAACAACAAACAAAATGTAACAGGCCAGAGATAACACGATTATCATTTAAAATTTGTCAATCTTCAGTTGGTCTTCATCATATCCATCCGAATCTGTACTTACTCTCATACTAGGAGAAAGCCACATCACATGACAAGATGATCAGGTGTTATCTGCTGGTTCAGCATCAGAATTCAGAGAAACATTTTGGACATCTCTTATAACAGATCAACATTTGTAATGGCTAAAGAGTATGGCTGTTTTTTTCTCAAAGTCAAACAAGCCAATAAAGGCTCCAACGTTTTGAATCCATACACAGTTTTGAACCCAAAATCCATCCAAAATGAGATTCTCTCATACTTCCAGAACAAACATCATGCATTTCCTATAGTTGTAAACCTTAAATTACTTCACAAATTCTTAATTTACAAGGAAAGTCTCTCTTGGAGATATTTTATGAAAAGGGTTTTTCTAGGAGATATTTTATGAAAAGATTTGAAATACACAGTACAATGGATCCTTGCTATTAAGACCACCCCAGTTACTGGCTAAAATTGGTCTGATTAGTGAGGTGGTCTCCTAAGTGAGGTTAAAACAGCCTAGAGCAGTGATAGGCAGACTTAATTTGATGGTCTTTATTGGACTGACTTGTGAGGTGGTCTCCTAAGTGAGGTATTCTTTGTGTGACGTTCCACTATACAGAGAAATGTAAGTGCATGAAGAGTATAGGCTGACATTATAATGGTCTAAGAAAGAAGATGAAGAATTTGATATTACATTTGTGTGGATGAAGATAATGTTGATCTAGGATATAAACACCAGACAGAAGTCAACGTTTGTGAGGAGGATGTCCAAGAACTATTCCAGCTCAAAAAAAATATATAAAAAATCCAGATCCGCAAAGTGAACAAATTGTTGGCTAGTGATGAGAACTATGATTATGATAAGGGCATTTAATACACAACTAAAATGATTTATGTACTCTAATTTTATTCAAATGATGTTAAATGAAAATGTTTGAACCAGATTTTTTTATCATTATCTTTCTTCTTGATCACAAATGTCTTCGCAGTTTCACATATGTCCAACATGTTTTATTTTAAAGTTTTGCAACACAAACTTACAGAAATTCTTGAAAATGCTCAGTATCTTCCAAAAATAAGTCACATGACCTACACTTGACACGCCGCCTCTCTTCTTTCCCTTTCCTGTTCCACACCCAGCTCCAACTCTTCCCGAGTTAAATGTGGAAACTGACGCTTCAGCTGTGTCTTTATTTGTTTTTCTTCCCTTCTTCGAGCTTTTCGCTCTTTCCTCTTCTTTTCATAAAACAAATTTATCCATTTAGCCATCCATGGTTCGTATTTAGCGTGCATGAGTCGATATTTACGGTTCAAATACCATGGCATCAAATGTTCTCTTTGTGTTCTTCTGTATTTCAGACCTAGAGCATTACGAACTGTTACGACTTTTGGGTCCTTAGTTTCGCCGGTTTCCAGCAAGTTGTAGGCATCGTTCCTCTCTTTAATTACTTCTAACAGATTTTCCATACTGACATCAACCTGTATAAAATTAAATGGTATGGTATGGTATTGTTGTTTAACGTCCCACTCAAGAATATTTCACTCATATGGAGACGTCAAGGTGTGCTGGTGAATGGCTACAAATTTTGCCTATGCTCGGCACCGCTGGCCGTAGAGCAGGGAGGGTCCTTTAACGTGCCAACACCTACTGTGACTGGGGGCCTCGGTTATAAAATTAAATGAAAATGGCTTTTAAACACAAACGACAAGACTTTCCTAATGCTACTATTTAACAACCTTACAGAAATATTTCTCTCAATTATACTCTAATGTACCTTGATTAACAAAGATCAAAGAAAACGGAAGAAAACTAAATCTGAACAGGGAAAAAATCAGAAAACTGTTCAGTAGAAACAAACCAATCAAGTCTCTGCAGTTTGCAACAAGGGAACAAGAAAGAATAAAACAAAATTATATCCAAATGGAGAAAGCAGAAATTTAGGCAATTGACAAGAGTCTTCGTAACCCTTTCAACCCCAAGTATCAGAATGGTATACTCTTTTCTATTGTCTGAGATAAGTCCATATTGGTCTTTAGTACATCACACGATCATTTCTAAATTTATATTTGGATAGCAACTTGAATACTATTTAGTGTAGAAATCATCTTTCCTTGACTACGGGATTACTATACGTAGCAATGGGACCATAACTATTGGCCCCCCGCGAAAAGTCAATAGTTCTGGCTATGACGTAACGTCTTGCGACAGAGTGCTGGCAGCAAAAGGGTTGAGTGATTTTAATTTGTTGATATTATTGCAATATCCTATGGCTGAACTTTCATGATAATATCAAACCATTATTTATTTTGTGGTGATGTACTAAATCTATTATGGACTTTCCCCTCAGAAACGGTTTTTCTATAGTGTTGTCTGGTGAGAAATAAAACCCTTGCCTTAAGGCTCGAGTATCATACCTCACCAGACAACACTACAGAAAACCGGTTCCCTCGGGAGAGGTCCATAATAGATTAATGGTGTCGAAAGAGTTAAGGGGAACAAACCTTGTCCAGTCTCTCTGGATTTGGGAAAAGCTCCTTTTCACGAGTATACTCGGCCTCCATTGTCATCAGCATGTTCCTCTCCTTCAGAAGAACGTACCTGTAAAACAGAAGAATTCTGGGTAAATGGTATGGTATGGTATTGTTGTTTAACGTCCCACTCAAGAATATTTCACTCATATGGAGACGTCACCGAGTGCCGGTGAAGGGCTACAAATTTTGCCTATGTTCAGCACTGCTTGCCGTAGAGCAGGGAGGGTTCTTTAACGTACCAACACCAGTGTTCTCCCCAGGCCCATATAGCGTGGTGCTACCACCACTCTATTTTTCTGTACCACCACACTATCTGAGTTACCCCCACTCTATTTTTCTCAATCACCACTTCTCAATCACCACCCTATTTCATTTACATATCTGGCAATTATTGACCAAGTAAGAGTGATTTAAAGGTTAATTTACAAACAAATAATATTTACAGTGCATCTTACCAGGTAATCATGCTTTAAACTACTGTGTAGTGCAATTTACATGTGTGTCCCCTCTTTTTAGATTTAACATACACTTAAGTACCACCGCGCTATCCAAAATTTCTGGGGAGAACACTGAACACCTACTGTGACATGGGGTCTCGGTTTTTACTGTCTCATTCGAAGGATAGGGACGGCCAACCGTGGAGTGGCGCTGACGCGGCTCGAACCCAGATCTTCCGATTTGCAGTCAAACACGCTAACTACTCAGCCACGAAGGCCACAATTCTGGGTAAAAAAAAAATATCTTCCTTCTACTTAATACAAAGATTCTTCTCATGTTATCATCAAACAATAGGTCAACAGTCATAAGAATTTCCAAATGTAAAGCAAGTAGTGTTGAAATCTACTACATGTAGCCCAAAAGCAAACAAAAAGAGGCCAAAATGAGCCTACTAGGCTATATTGCTCACCTGGGTAATATAAGCATAAGGAGAGATCAAAGTCATTACAAAATATAGTTGAAAATTTCCAAAAATAACAAGTCTAAAAAAAAAATTAAAAATATCATAAATTTTTTATCTGCATGGAATAAAAAACAACAACACTTCTTCTTACATCAGTGTAGATTACTCAGACGTACAGTCAAGCCTCATTAATCCGGACGCCAATAATCCGGATGCTTCACCTTCCGGATGACATTTCCAGGGAACAAAATTTTCAGATTGCCTTGCACATTATGATATGTATGTTTCAGTAATCCGGACGCTTCACTTTTCCGGACAATATGCTCGGGAACGATGGTGTCCGGACTAATGAGGCTCCACTGTACTTTGTAATCAGTTTTTCATTCTATGAAGCTCCTCTGAAGAGGAAATTTCTCAAAAGAGGGTACCCATCTGACCTATTTGACCCTGCCCTTTTCTACACTGGGTGGATCCAACAAAAAAAAAACAACACTTGTAGGGGACCATGAGTACTTCAACCCTGCCAAGTTTCATCAAAACCCTTGTGATGGTTCTGCAGAAGTTGAAAATGTGAAAAGTTTATGGACGGCGGACAGTGCGCTATGACTAAAGGTCACTTGAGCGGAAGTTGAGCCTTTGGTTCAGACGAGCTAATGTCAAGTCTGAAAATTGCAAAAAATACACACTGAACAAAATCCGGAATAGTATTTACCATAACTTGTGTAGATCTTCATTGCTTTTGATTCGAAGTTCATCCTTAGTCCATGGTCGACCTACAAACATGAAAAAATAGGAAACTGATAAAAGTAGATGTATATATATTTGGACTTTGACATTGATGAATTGACTCATACAGTCAGAAAGTCAGGAAGTCAGGCATCTTTATACAGAGGAATTTACATATTGGTGTGACTGTCCACTTGAACAATTTTTATGCAGTCAAGACACTCACAATATTATCGATCAACACTATTAAATGTTTCTAATATCGTAACCCTACAGCTATGATGACTCTAATTGACACATATTAAATGTATATTTTTTTTACTCCATATGCAAATCATTCAGTTTTTGTTTGTTTGTTTTGTTGTTGTTAAACGTCCCACTCAAGAATATTTCACTCATATGGAGACGTCATCGTGTGCCAGTGAAGGGCGACAAATTTTGCCTGTGCTTGGCACTTATGGACGTAGAGCAGGGAGGGTTCTTTAACATGCCAACACCTACTCACTGTGACACGGGACCTCGGTTTTTACTGTCTCATCCGAAGGACAGGGACGGCCAGCTGCGGAGTGGCGCTGCGGGAATCGAACCCAACCTCTCGACTCGAAGTTGAACACGCTAACCACTCAGCCACGGAGGCCCCCAAATCATTCAGTTACAGTGTTAAGAATTGTCTTAATTCTTTACACTGTAACTGCTTGTCTTAATTCTTTATCATTCAGTTACAGTGTAAAGAATTAAGACAAGATGCATGCACAGTGCATGAGGGGTCAGGATAATGATGATCAGTCATCAGCAGCAAAATTACTGTTGCTATATTATTTGATGCACCCTTAGAGATGCTTCAATCCTATGGAGACATCACTGATGCTGGTAAAGCACGCTTCTTTTCAGCACTCAAGGTAATTAAAAATACAGTATAACCTGCCTTAGCGACCCAATGGATTAAAGGAAAACCTGTCTTATGTGACCTATATCAGTGGTTCCCAAAATGGATTTTTCATATATAAATCACCAGACTTAACCCTTTCAACACCACAGACCGAAATGGACTGGTCTTATACACTAGAAAAGAGCATACCATTCTGATATTTGGGGTGGAAAGGGTTAAGAGACCACCTGTCATATGTGACCTTTTTTGCTCCTTCCCATGGACGGTCTCTTAAAACAGGTTAGACTGTAAATGTACGTTTGTATCTCAGTGTTCTGTATTGCAAATTATGTAACAATCATGAATATGTATGGAATGATATCAGAATTCTGATTGGTTCTTTATTATACATATCAATCAAGTGATTGGTTGAGCAACATGAACTAATACTGCATATTTTTAAAGTATACTTAAGTGCACTGTATATAAAGATTCTCAAAATAATAGCCGAGTTTCGAGTTCTGGAATACTGCTTTTGGTTTATGAGCAGAACAGACCTAAACAAAAAAAAAACTGTTTCACAAAAATATTTCCAGTTACGAGATAGTTTATGCTAGTAATGTTTCATCTGTCCAATAAAAAGTATAGGGATTGTAATTCAGTGCATGATACAATATATGCGTCTCACAGTAGACCAAAGGAATAAAATGTCATTGTTGAATTGGTTAAAATTCATATGAATTTTGATATCAAAGGCCTCCAAAGTATGACAAAATTCAATCTCATGGCAAGTTTATGCATACATTGGAATGGCATATGTGGAGCATCTAGGGGTCATTTCATTTGCGCGGTTCAACCAGTAGAATCACAAATGGAACACTTGGTTCAATCCGGCCCAAGTGGTCCAACGTAAGGGCTTGAACCTGCTAGATCCAACATGGTTGCTGATTTTAAGAGCACAGGTACATCTCAAAATAAATTGAAGTTGTTTTAATGGTAAATACATCTGGTAATATAAATGTTGCTGCACAAGCAATCTGCCGAGAAAAGTTCAGATTAATTCTGTTTCATGATAAGATTTGTTAGATAGATATCCTATTAGCAGGAATAACAAAACATAAAATTCCAACAAATATAATTTTGACATTTCTTTTGAGCTTTTGATGAACAGACGCCTTAAGGTATAGAAAATATATCAAGACTGTTCTATTAACGGCACAGATCTTAACTGGTTGAACCATCAAAAAGGAATGCAACTTTAGCTAACAGACTGTAAGCTGTCAACTATGAACTTGAAACTCTGATATTTAGTTTTTGCTAACATATAAACATGCTTCATCTGGCTTATTAGCCATTAAATAAGTTTGCACATGTAGAAACCTGCAGGGTTTTGTACATCAAATTCATAATTTAAGGCTTCAATAAATAGTATGCTCTGGTATCACTTCCTACGTGGTAATGGCGGTCGGGGAGGGGCATCCTCGCCTGCACTGTTTCTATTTTTAGCTGGTGCAGGTTGCACATTTCTGTTTGCAAATCTTGAAGTCAATGCATTATTTAACTCATTTTCAAATTTAAATTTATTGGCGGGTTTATTTACTGTTCGGTTTGTGCTGGAATTTGAATTTTCATCGAAGTCATTTCTTGGCGCTGGCGCCGGTACCCTTCTGTCTCTTCTGTCATCAGAATCATCAGACGAGTCACTATTTCTCTGCGGTTTCCGACTAGGAGCTGGTGATCGCCTCCCTTTTCTACTCTCCACCGAATCTTCGCTTGAAATACTAAGGTTGCTCGCTGGACGAGTTGGAATTGGGGGCGGAGCCTCAAGATTGTTAGATATATCTTCCAAAGACTTACTCTTAGACGGTAAGCTCGGAGGCGGTCTGAGGGCGTTCCTACTTCCTATTGCATTGTCATCTGATGAGATGTTTTTTGTTGCTTTTACTGGTGACAGAATCAAAACAGGTGGCGCCCTCTGTGGACGGGGTGGTCTTGGTCCGTCATCTGCATTAGCTTGTGGATCATAACCGGCAGATTTCTTCTTCTCTCTGATGGAGGCTGAAGTGATCACCTATGAATAAATAAACAAAGTAACTTGTTAACTTATTCCAGCAGAATCCAAATCTTATCATGTTTAACCCATTCACCCCTGAAAACACATTTGGGTTTGCCTAAATCATTGATATACAGAAGAGTCCATTAGATTTCAAGTGTTAATGGGTTAATGCACTGCCATGATATGACTGTAATATTGTTGAAAGTGGCATAAAACAATATAAACATAACCATATATGTAGTGCAACCTCAAGAGATCCTGGGTATGTCAGAGAAATATGGTCTTCCTAAACAAGTGTTCTCTCATTAGACAGGTTGTATGTCGAGTGGAACAGTTTAACATGCCTTAGCGGCCCACCCACTGATCTACATCTTTGCTTCTCAGAGGGTTTTTTTCCTATATAAATCACCTGAATTAAGAAACCACCTGACATATGAGACCATAATTTAATGGTTGGTCTCTTAAATCAGGTAGACTGTACAGTCTAACCTGTTTTAAGAGACCATCCAAGGGAAGGAGCAAAAAGTGTCACATATGACAGGTGGTTTCTTAATTCAGGTGATTTATATAGGAATAAAACATTTTGGGAACCATACATTTAGGTCACATAAGACAGGTATTCTTTTAATTCAGTGGGTCGCCAAGGCAGGTTAGACTGTATTTCATAAATTGTTTCTCCATTTGTGGTCTCTCTCCAGACATATTACACTGAAGAACCTGTATAAAAGATTACAATTTCAGAAGTACTATTTTGGCAGGTGTAGTAGGGCCACTATGGCCTTATGGCTAACATGTTAATTTGATGAGAGGTCATGCCATACTGCGGCTGGCTACATGTATCCTTACCCTTCGGATGCTTGGTTTTTTAAGTGGTGACCATGGAGGTAGCATGCTAAAAGTGATGTCAACATCTCCAGGACATCTGAAGTTCAGGTTTTTAATTGTTTTTGCAACCAGGTATCTGGAGGATACATGGTTCTGTATTATTCGTATTACTTCTTAAAATTTGTTGCTCCTCATCGGCACAACGTGAAATCTTCATATAAAGCAAGATTCTTGAGTTGGCATTATAGAGCAATGCAACCAAGCAACAGGTATAGAATATCATTTTTAGCATTATTTCACTTATATTGCCCAGGCATCAATCTGATGCGGACTTCACAAATTTTGACACAATGTACATGTACTTAAAATTTTATCTTGTGAAAAGAGTGACCCTTTTATGCTCCAGATCCATCATTACATGTAGTTTCTTTTCTCAAGTATTGCTGTTATCTCCTTTGTACTATGTTCCACCCACCTTAGCTTTTCCCAGGTAATTTCTTTTCTCTAGGTTTGCAGCTGCTTTGTACTATTATATGTATACACTTTATATAGCTACATTTAGTTTCTTTTCTCTACGTTTGCTATTATCTCTT
This sequence comes from Pinna nobilis, assembly GCA_016161895.1. NCBI lineage: Eukaryota > Metazoa > Mollusca > Bivalvia > Pterioida > Pinnidae > Pinna > Pinna nobilis. The sequence continues at coordinate 5,649 of JACSZP010012931.1, read as the reverse complement.
TTATACTACATGTATTTTACTTTATATAGCTACATTTACTACAATGTACATACCTTGGCTTTTCCCAGGTAGTTTCTTTTCTCTAGGTTTGCTATAAGCTCTTTTGGAGGATGAAATATACAACTCTCTGGTAGTAGTGACAGATCCAGTGACTGTAATTATAATCAACAGTTGTCATGTAATTAACCCTAGAACTGAGTAGCTTAAGTACTGCAATTTAACCCTTGAAATATCCTATGTATTATCATGGGAAAAATATTTCTTATATACCTATCAATTTCCCGAGTTTTGATACTGTTGATATCACAGAGTGTGATCTGACTTTTCGGATCACCACACTGTGGTTTTCTGAACCCATATCACTCCTCTCTGAAACTGATGACGTATTAACCAAAAAGAACTACTTTTTCCATGGCAATAAAACTGGAAATTACCACGATCACTGAACATAATTCCATATTTGGACAGTTGGTATTTTTTGCGCAATAATCTGTTGCACTGAACGTGACGATTATGAATAATTTTTGACCTAATAACTTTCTTGTGCACATGTTTATGCGCATTAAAAAAAAGTTCATGTTCAATCATTTTTCCTGTATATTTTTGTTTATTAATATTACAGATGGGTATATAATAAATTTATCATTATAACACTAACTTGATCCTGAGAGCTGGATCAAGTCTTGTTGACAGAGATGGATCATTAGATCAAACGAGACGCTTTGCATCTCGTTTGATCTGATGATCAGCCCCTGTCAATTAGACGTGATCCGGCTCTCAGGATCAAGTTAGTGTTATAATATAATACATCTAAATGTTTCTTCCATACATTTATTGTTAACTTATTTATTATGTTGTACCTCATGTACTATTTGTGACGGTTTGATTGAATAAAGAATTGATATTGAAATAGATCAACTTTAAGTTCTGCACATGTTTACAGGGTTATTTTCACCCTAATACACTTGCAAACAGTTTCATCCCCTTTTTAAATTCACCTAATCAGTCCATTGTTCTAATATATGAATTTAAATTTGCCAAGTTTTGAATTGGCCCATCGAAAAAGGGCTGATTTGCTGGTGTGATTAGTGAAATGTTCTTCTAAGTGAGGTGGTCTTTAGGCGAGGTTCTAATGCAGTTCCTTAGATTCACATCAAATTAAATTAAGCTATGTTCATGATTGGGAAAAATACCATGAAAATAAACATCGTTGAAAATAAACCCCAACAAAGCGTCGGAAATACAATATGTACCTGTAATTACTGGGCAGTTCAAATGTAGCAAGTAATCACATGCTATATAATGTACACAGGCTTTAAACCAATATGGATTAAACCACAAAAATTCTATTAGATAAAAAGAGTAAAATCTTCTTATTCATATCAGACATCTGATATTTTTAGGCAGAATACCTGTAGTGCATAAGAACCTTAAAAGAAGTTTTGCACAATAATTACTACCCATGAATGAGGTCATTTATTCATACAGTCCACTCTCGATTTACCACACCCGATTAATTGCCATATTCGCATACCACCAAAAATTTATGAAAAACGGATTTCCAACTATTAATTACTCCCGTTAAACCACCATATTTGCATACCGCGATCTGTCACTGTATTTTCAAACCAAATCTTAAAAAACCCCATTGAGTTTCACCCGATAGTATCGCCATTGAACATAGATAGATCGGACTTGCTACTAAACTGGTTGATTGTTTGAGATACAGGTTTACTTTTTTCTTTAGTTCTGATAACTAATACATATACCGTAATATTTATGAAGTTTTCCAAGAATTCGAGTTAACTAACAAGTGAAATAAAAAAGCCATAACCAAATAACGTTAATTTTCAGCCGATATCTTTAGTGAGTGCAAACTCGACCTATCGCCATATTCGTTATAACACCTTATTTTGGAAAAAACAAAAGGAGGCGGTATAACGAGAGTAGACTGTAATTGGTCATTTTAGAGCTATAATACCTAAGCAGATACCCACATTGATGAAGATAGGATAGCATAAGTTGTCTCTCACTCTCTTACATAGTAAGGATGATTAATTAGATATGGAAGACAGGTACTTACAGGCTAGGGGTTTTTCCTCTCCGGTCTCCATTATTGTAATAATCCTCTATACATTGGCAAATAAGACGAGATGATCTCACTATAAAGATAAGAAAACTGTCAATAATTAATATAATACAGCTACTGACTTAGGCAGAGGGCATAATATGAAGTGATGGATACCATGGAAAAGTCGTCAAAGGCCAAAGACCAGGGCTGGGCACCATAAAACTTTTGAATTTACTTAAGTCTGAAAAGCTTCTCAAATCCAGCTCATCCTGAATTCTGATTGGCTGAGAGACTAGATTCTCAGACTTAAGTAAATTCTGAAGTTTTATGGTGCCCAGCCCAGATGCAACCTCTGTGTGAGGGTAAAAAAGATCATCTGTTGCCAAGAGTCTCCGTTGATGATGGTTTTGTTGAACCTTTCTTATTTATTAAAAAGCTTCACTGAAAAATATAAAACTTAAGTTCATTACAATTTATTTAAAGGAAAATTGAATACAGACTTGCCTTTATCTTTGCTCATTCTTTTAGCTTTTTGTCTTTTTTTGACAAATATAAGGGAGATAACAGGACCTCCATTTATACTGTCTCATCCGAAAGACAGGGACAGCCAACCATACTGTGGCTTGGGCTCGGACTCTGGACTCTTCGATTTGAAGTCAAACCCGCTAACCACTTGGCATAGGCAGCCCCCCTACTTTTTTCTACCCCCAACATTATTCTTTTCTCTCCCATCACCCTATTCTATCTACATATAAAGCAATCATTGACCATGATAGAATGATTCACAGGTTAATATACAAATAAATATTGGGCCTCCATGGCCGAGTGGTAAGCGTGTTCGTCTGCAAATCGGCAGATCTGGGTGCGAGCCGCGTCAGTGCCACTCCGCGGTTGGCCGTCCTTGTCCTTCAGATGAAACAGTAAAAACTGAGGCTATGTGTCACAGTAGGTGTTGGCACGTTAAAGAACCCTCCCTGCTCTACGGCCAGTAGTGCCGAGCATAGGCAAAATTTTTAGCCCTTCAATGGCACACAGTGACGTCTCCATATGAGTGAAATATTCTTGAGTGGGACATTAAACAACAATACCATACCAATACCATACAAATAAATATTACTTATAATGCATCTCCATGTGCTACCATACTATAAATTGTTATGTGGTGCTATTTACATGTACGTTCATCTTACTTTAAGCCTAAAACACACTTAAGAATGCCTGCGCTTTCCAAAATGTCTGTGGAGAACATGAGTATTACATTACCTAAACATTCCAGCTTGCCGAGGAGGGAGCACTTTTGTATCAGCGACTGTAGTTCTTGTACAGCAGGTTTATATGGAAAC
>JACSZP010012922.1:5409-24526 GCA_016161895.1 Pinna nobilis | reverse complement strand
TCGGCTGGAAGTCGAACACGCTAACCACTCGGCCACGGAGGCCCCTCTCTAGAATGAGAGGAGTATTTTATTATAAGTGCAAAAAGATTGAAATCTTGTGGTCTTTAATAAAAGGTGGTCCCAAAGAAAATTTTCAATGTTTTCCAAAGTTATTAATGATTTCAGTTCCAGTACAGGTTAGTATTGTCATGGCTTTGTTATAGAGTGCTTGCCTTCAGATCATGAGGTTGTGGGTCCGAGCCTTGGCTGGGGGCCATTGACTTTCCCTGACCTTTAGATGAGACAGAAAAAACAAGGTCCTATGTCACAGTATAAGTTGACAAGCCAAGGAAGACTTGCTGTTCAATGGCCATAAGTTTGGAGTATGGACCAAATCTAGAGCCCTTCATCAACAGTTGGTGACATCTCCATCTAAGTGAAAGATTCCTAAGCAGGATGTTGTAGGTCAGATCACTTGAGGACACAAAAACATCTGGACAAAAAGATTTCTAAATGTTGTTGTGCAGCTATTAGAAAGAATATGTTGTTCATTGATGTAATATTCAAAATCAGGAACTTTATAAACCAGATTGTGCATTTATGTCCATTTACAGGCAGTGAAAACATTGAGCTGCTGTGCAATATAGTGGTAGTGGCTGACCAGATGCTGATTACAAGACTGAGAGAACTGTGTGAGGTGGCACTGACTGACCTTAGTAAGTAAACTGTGTGTATATTGTTAACAGGGAATTTTTTTTTACTCCTTTCGTCCCCATCATCAGTGGGCGAATTAAAGAAAGAGTTATGACCTGTCTTGGCAAATTTACAACAAGGCAAAATTGTTTGCTAGTATACACTATTTGAAAATCGAGCAGCAGCTCTGAATTTTTTGTGTGTTGAACTACATCCAATATTAATGTCATATTCTTTGTGTTTGCAGTTAACTTGAGAAACGTTGGAGAACTTTTGGAAATTTCTTCAATCTACAATGCCAGTCAGTTAAAGGCCAGTTGTCAGCAGTTTATATTGATCAATTTATCAGCATTAATGGAGGGAAGGTATTTGTTTCATTAATGATTTGATTCCTTATACATGTAGCTTACATACCATTGTACTCTCCTTAATAGATGTATTGGGAGTACATGCATGTAGACGTCTTTTATTCTTCTGTCAGTTTTGTCCAGGCCGTACGTCTCCTGTTCTTACCTAGAAACGCAATGCATGTCCATAATCACCAGCTGTTTAACCCTTTCAACCCCAAGTATCAGAATGGTATGCTCTATTCAATTGTCTGGATCAATCTATTTCGGTCTCTGGTGTTGAAAGGGTTAAGGACACAATCCACGTTGTAGCTGTAAGGTCAGGGTTTTATCGTTAAGGTCAGGTCAGAATTTTTACCTGGTGTATCACTTCTTTAATGTTTTATTACAGTATATTTCACACAATACTTGTTTAGGCTTAAGGCATAGAGGAATTAACCTGTCTGTCTGAATATCTGTTCATCAATCTTGTCAAGGCAATGTCTTCCTCATGTTATATAGGAGGGAAAGGGATGAAACACAATTCGTGTTCACAGTCCTAGACTGTACAGTGAAGTAGGATCAAGGTCATATTTATAAGGTCATGGTCAAGATGTTTACAGGGTTAGAACTCTTAAACTCTTCAGGACATCACTTTTGTTTTCTTCTGTTATGTTATATTTCACACAATACTTGTTCATTGTCAGTGTGGCCAGAATTCTTGTTTGTCTTGTTCTTAAAATGCAGTGACTCATACATGTACTTGCTGCAGGGGGAGTGATTATTTGTGGACATTTGTAAAAGTTATTAAAGCCAGCTGGTCCCTCATGATATTTGTAGCTAGAAAACAGTCACTAATAAATCTTAAATTTACTAAAAATAGAGAAAGATTTTGATATCAACACATTAATTTGCAGATTATTGGACGTTGTTAGTGATGAAGTCATGCAAGACCTTGAAAAGTACTATAGACAACAGGTAAGAAGACCAAGGACTGTTTAGATATTTCGTAATATGTAACAAAATGTGTTATTAACACACACCCTCCAGGGAACAATTCTTGGGGGGAGGGGTGTACCTATCACTCTGACCATCTGGACCAAGTCTAGTTAAGATCTGAAAGCAGATTTCTCTTACATTATAGAGATTGAACTTTCATATTTCTTACTTACATGTACCATCACCATATAATATACCTAAATAAGACTTTAATAAGTTTTAGTTTTATCAGAAGTAACAAGAAATCATTGCTGAGTAAAAATTATTTTCTTGTGTTGGTCTGTTTGGGGATTTTGAATGTATGCCGAAGCTTCAGTTCTTGAAATAAACACAGCAGTCATCTATTTATATTTTACAGGTTCCATCTATGTCAAGGAGAGTTATAACACCCTACCAAGATGGTCCCAGTAAATCATTTCTGGAACTGCTGGCCTCAGAGTTAAATGAGGATGATGTCTCAATAGTGACCACCAAGAAAAGTAAACCCAAAAAGAGAAAAGGCTCAAGGACAAAAAGTATCAGCGATGACACAGATAGGTCTCATCATACAAGAAAGACTGAGAGGCAGATATCTGTGAGTTCTGACACTAGTTATAGGTCAGAGGAGGAAGGGGAGATAACTGAGGTCCTGGCCTCCAGTCCAACAGAAAATGAGGTACACACATCAGAATTTAATCTTCAAAACTTGCATTTTTCATTAATTACTATAATACAATAAACACCAGCACTAGACACAGGGGATGTCCTTTACATGTCGATTTAGTTTCTCATTTCTACCCTGAGGAAGTATGTGCACCCTTAGATAGGATACTTTAATAGTCTCTGAAAGGAAGGATGAGGGATAGCTAAGAAAAGTATTTTTAAGATTTATCCTGATGAGTTTTTTTTTCTTTTTCACACAGATCGTGTTCAGAGATAATAAACAACATGAAACTCCTACAGCTCCAGTCACAGTTCCCAGAAAAGGCAAAGCTGGCTCATGGAATATAAATAGTCCTCCATCGTCTTTGAAAAGGAGCATGGAACCATTGTCTCTGTCACAGACCTGGGCTTCAACTACTCCATCTAGATCTCCGTCTGACGCTGTGACTCCAGTCTCCCAAGTGTCCCCTGGATACAGTCTCCGGGATATTATGGAGGAGGAGAGTGCCAAACAGAAGTCTAAGTAAGACCTTGGTGTGGGAGAGAATGGGGCAAAGGATGTGTGATAGGCAGGGATAAACTCCAGCACCCTAATCTACTAACTTGTTGTTGTCTTGTTGTTTAACATCACTCTCAAGAATCTTTTACTTATATGGATAAGTCACCAATACCTGTGAAGTACAACAAATATTTGCCTATGCTTGACACTTATGGCCATTGAGCAGTGAGGGTTCTTTAATATGCTGACATCTACTGTGACTTGATGCCTTGGTTGTAACTGTCTCCTCTGAAGGAAAGGAAAAACCAACCACAGCACAGCACAGATTTGAACCATTGACCTCACAATCAGAAGTCAAACATGCTAACCACTGAGCCAAATTTGAGAATACATTATTTTATGTATGATATATAGAAGCTTTTGTCTTTCAGTAGATAAGTATAAAAACAGATGTAGACAGAAGTCATAGATGCATGTGTATTCATATTGTGATAATAATAGAATTTGGTTTCTTAAGTACAATTATGCACATGAACAATAAGTCTATGGTAAGATAACTTTTTATTATTAGTAATACCTGGAAAAGTGGAAAGTTCTCTTGGAAAGATGTGAAGAAGCATCAGAGTCAAGGAAAAGCTTCACCATCATTACAGCAACAGGGTGATAAAGTCAGAGTTACCTCCCCTGTAGATCAGCAGTGGAAACAAGCAGGAGATGGCATGTCGCCAAACTCCCAACTGAAGAAGAAAGTCACTACACCAAATAAACAGGAGGAGGCTTGTCCATGGTAAAGCTTATAATATACTGTTGTGGGGGCATTCATACTTGAAATGTACACTCAGGCTTTTGAAATATTGTTTTTTATCTGAAATAAGGCAATTCAGTAATTAGAGAATATAAGGATTGTTTATTTGATGTATTTCATGTTTTAGAATTAAAAAAAAATGCATATATCATTCAGCCTTTATTAGGTCATGAAGTGATGAAAATAGGTAAACACAAAGTTATAACAACTATGATGAGTATGAATTGATTTTTCAGGGGTGGTGTCAGTCAGGTGGTGAAGTCCTTTAGAGATTTAATGGTGGAGGATGAAAATCAGAAGTCCACAGGCCACAGACCGGAACTACCATCACCAACTGTGGCTAGCAGCAAGTCTCAAGTGCTTAGGTAAACAATACAGGAATCTTGTAACCTTACTTAATATAATTGGAATTTAATCTTCAGTGCAGTCCTCTTTGATGTCATGTTAATAGAAGATCTGATGGGACCCTGTTTTAGAGGTCAAATCCCATGAATTTTTTTCAGAACTTCTTGTGTGTACTATTACTCATACTGGCAATTTGTGCTTTCAATTTTTTTAAAGTTTTAACCACCACCTGGTCATAAAGATTGTTTTAAGCTGTCCCAAATAAGTACCAATCATCTCTATACGTGTATACATACCACCTCCCCATAAAGACCTGTTCTGTCATTTATATATTTGCATGGACCTTTATTATCTAATGTAAATTCAAAATGTTTTTTGTTGTTAAGAGGGCTGCTTGGTACTTTATCAGTATAACTTACATTTTTAGATTATATTTTTGTTCCAGTTGGGGTTTGCCAACAAGTAGAGTACAGAAGTCTAAGAGTGACCTTACACTGCCAGCAACTAAAGACACAGTGGACAACTCAGATGACAACACTTCTCAAGATAATCCTTGGCACAAAGCCAAGGTACAAAGTCCTTCCTCAAAACAACTCAGCTTTCATGACATAGTGAAGGATGAGAAGCAGAAACATGAAACTAGAACAAGAGCAACAACAAAGCCACTGGGCTTGATTCAGGTATGAAATAATTAATTGATTTGGTTAACACCAATCTGGAGAATCTTTCAGTCATCTTTGGTGGTGGCCAGTTCATATTGGTGGAGGAGAGAATCTGATTAAAAAATGTACCTGAGAATAGACCACTGGCCTTCTACAAGTAAAATGTCAAACTTTCTCACATAATCAACTTGACTCCTGTAGGGCTTGAATCTGTGTTGACTACAAGTAAGAGACTGAGTAGTTTAAAGATCAGTGCTCTAACTATTCAGTCACCTAAGGCCCCAATTCAGGTATGAAGCATCTGGAGCATGATAATTGATCTCCAAAAACTTTTTTAAAGTATTTTGTAAAAAGAAGACCATTGTTTGAGAGCCGATATTTTTCTGTAGTTAGTTTGTTCATCGTCTGATCATGAGGTATTGGTTCGAATCTGCTGGGCATATGTGTCTTGCTTTTCCTAACCTTGTAATGAGTAGTGACGTTAAGATATATCTTGATGATATCCCCTGGTGGATGGTACATATGTACAGTCTGCTATCTTAATTTTACTTATTAACCTTGCTTTTTTGCATACTGATAAATAAGTACAGTGGAGTTGGTCTATGGCGAAGTCAAATGGGATTGACTTTTGACTTTGTTATAGGCATCCTTCATTTTTAACATCAGAATTTACTACATGTATAGATAAATAGTACATGTAATTCTTTTCCGGGATTTTATTCCTCTTCGTTATAGCACTAAATTCCCTTTAAGCCGATTTGTTATAGACCGACTCTACTGTATTTATTTTTTATTTCAGATAGAAGAACAGGCTATTCAAGAGCTCCTACATCACTACGGCTCTGGAAAGAGTCAACATGAACATATTACTGTGGAGCGAGTCCCACAGGAGATGGCAGCCCCTCTGTGGACCTCTGTAAAACAGCAAAACAAACCAGGCTTCCAACTTCAATAAGTAAACCATATCACTGGTTGTAAAACTTGTTTCTTGTGTACTTTGGACCCATAGCAGTTTTTAAGAATTCGCCTGACCTCAACCTCCAAAGAGTTTCTCAAACCTACTATATTTCTGAAGTAGTCTGACCTTCCTTAGTGACCCGCTGAATTAAAGGAAACCCTGTCTTATGTGACCTAAATGAATAGTTCCCAAAATGGCTTTTTCCTATATAAATCACTGGAATTAAGAGGTCACCTGTCATATGTGACCCTATTTGTTCCTATCTTTTGGCAGTCTCTTAAGACAGGTTTGACTATGCATCAGAAAGAAAAAAAAATCTCATGAATTTGTCTGAGGAACTTTCTTAAGGCGGAAAGTAAATTAGATTCAAGTAATTTTAAAGGAACCTCCAAGCTGGTTCCTTGCAGTAAGTCATCATGTGTCAATCATTATTACAGTAATCTAATTCTGGCGCATTGTAAAGTCATTTAGTCACCAGGGTACTGTAATGTGATTCGCTGAATCTAGCTCAGTATATGATAATAGATTATGGTGGAGGAAGTAGGATATATAAAATATAGAAATTAGATGACTAATTCAAGATTATTATTGTCAACAGCAAACTTTAATAATTTTCTTTTGGTGCATATTTGTTCACATGTCATGAAATGTTGAAGTATTTTGAGGGTAGTGTATATAATTATGTATGAGTAGATGAACTTACATGTATCTGTGTGTGTCTTGGGGATGTATGTGTAGGTATGTACATGTGGGTGGATTTGTGGGTTTTAAATTTAATTTTTCTGTGCACATGTAAAAAGGAAAAGTGAAACTACAATAGAAATGAGTGATTTATATAGATAAGTGCTGAGTATGTAAATTAAGTGTGTATGTGTAAATACTAGTCTGATATTATGTATGGAGGTGATGATCATACACTTCTGAACTGTAGTGTACATATCAGTCAACAGCATTAAGTGACACATTGTATAGGCCACTCACTGACTTGCCAAACATGAAATATTTCCATGGAGGGGGCTTAATTTTGTAAAGCATTAATTCGAAAATCAAAGTTTTTCATGGGGAGGTAATTATGTATATTTTCTGTGGAAAGTATGAAATGTTACTTGCACTCATCTGTAGTATTCAACCCATTCACCCCTAAAGGCACATTTGAATTTACCATAATGATTGATTTTATGAGGAGTCCGTTAGATTTTAGGGGTTAGTGAGTTAACTGGTTTAAGTAAATTTATGTACATGTGTGTATGCTGGTGTGTCAAAGAAACTACAATACAACAAAAAGAGTGAAAAGTGCTGATTGTGTAAATTAAGCGCATTAGCATAAATACTAGTCTGTTATTATGTGTGAGGTAACAGGTCTACATGTACAGTAGAGCCTGTCTTGAAAGACCACCCCTGCAGCTGTGAGTATGTGGTCTTAGAATACAGGTGGTCTCACTTGAAAGGTTTTATTAATAAGATTATGTAAGAATGTGTTGTCTGATAAGTGGTCTAGCAGGATGCGAGGTTTCTCAAGACAAATTACTTTATACTACAGTAGCATACATGGTAGAGCTTATAGAATTAAGACATACATTCTTACAGCCAATCCGTGGATTGGCTCAAAATGATCTGATAAGAGAGATTGGTTCTGTTGTTATATCTAAGTTGCCAAGAATTATGTTACATAGTCTGATTGTTTGCTATATCTTCTTCCGTAAGAGTTTATCTTTACACTAGATTCAACTCTTTAAATATTGTTTAGCATAGCAGGCTCAGCTCTCTCTTGAAGTATATTTCAGTGTTCAGGAAATATCCTTTCACCAAAGATTCCAATTATTATAGATGTATCAGAATCTTTACAGATTTTAGTCCTGTTTTAAAATTCATCCCACCCCACGCCCAGGCATTACCATGTAATTTCTGTAAACACATATTTTCCCGATATTAAATACTTTCTCAGTCAGGAAAATGCTTGTTTATAAAATAAGCTTTGTGCTTATTTCTGAATCATTTTCTTTACTTTATGATTTATGGTCTATCATTGATATAAAATTTAAACTGGTTACTGGTTTTGACGGATACACAACATCGTTTCATTGAAGCCAGCCAAATAAATTTTCAAGACTGAAAAAAAAAACGGTTGGAGAAAGAGAAAAAATTATAAGAGATGGATCAGTGTCTATATTCAGTACCAGAAATCCCAAAGTTTCTATGTGCGTTTTCACTTCTGGAACGAAACCAGTCAAAATGGGTTTCGATCAAAATAGGCTACCTGATGATACATCTCTTTTGCCATCTTCTTTACTAGTTTCAATTTCTGACTCAACAAACAATGTCTCGTATGCAAGTGTTAAGACACTATCTGTATAATGAAGATGTAAAAGTATTTTGTGTAATACTGCGATATGACAATTCACTTAAATTTTTTAATATTAGAAGTTGTCTCTCTTTCTGCAACTGATTATTGGTGCACATGGTGATAATACTTATTGGCCATATTTTCTTGTTTATATATAGAATATATTTTCAATCTTATAACCGGTATTGATGTCATTGCCATAAATTTGGTGCAAAATCTGTAATTCTCTGAAGTCTGAAGCGTACAATGTACTTAGCAACACAATCAACAGCAAGTAAAAATGTGCTAAATGAACTGCTTTTCTCGTAAGAAAGCTTCAAGTTCTTTATATCATATTGTTTGTTTGTTTTAAAGTTGATGCCACCTTCATTGTCTTTCAGTCATGTGGTAGCATAGTTTAACAGGTGGAGTAAGCCCTTTACTATGAACATGTAACAAATTAATTAAAGCCATATGACCTCATACAAATGAATTGGCCAAGTCTTTAACATATAAATATTTGAGGTGTGCCACTTTTTCAAAATGGATTCAAACCAGAATCCACGTATATTGAGCCCAGATACATGTTTATTGAAATCCTGCTAAATTTGAAATGAATCTAATGTCCCAACTAAATAACTATTACTTTTTTTAAACCCAGTTATTTTGAAACCATGTTTATTTGAAAGAAAAATCCATTAGTCACCAGTTTCAATAAACCCAGATTTGACTAATAATTTCATTAGAATTTACACAACTTACCCAATAGGCTTACATACATGTACCTACCTATCCAGGGTCAGGTACCGTAAAAATTAAGAATTTACGTAAGTCTGATTGTTTTTCACAACTCAAGCTAATTCTGAATTCCAATTTACTGAGAAGCTGGAGTTGTGAAAATTCTCAGCCTTAAGTAAATTCTTAAGTTTTCAAATGTGTACCTACCTAGCATTATTTCTTTGTCTTCATGTGAATTTCACCCAGTTTTTCTGCTACAAGTGTATTTTTTGGTGTATACATTTTATTCTGAAGTAACCTGTGATAGTATGCATGCTGCAAGTGCTGATGATTTATGTACATACTAATATATGACTGCTGTTATGAACTTTACCAGTATTCCCATGTACAGTACCATGTATCTTGTACACATGACATGTGTATGTGGAATATGATCTCTTACATATCCTTTTAAAATAAAATAAAGCTACAGAATAAATTTTCAGTTTAGGTTATTTTTCTCAGTTGATGTTTGCCAAGTTGTTCATCTATCAGTCAAGTTTTAACCCAAGTTAATATAACCACGCACTACTCTGGAAGTGCAACAGGGCTACTTTCATGTTGTCACACTCACCTGCATTTACACAGTTGGAATATGTATTGAATGATCGGAGAACATAATTTTCTCCTCCCTTGAGAATACAATAGGAGAATCTCAGTCCTTAGTAGTTACATGTAGTAGTAGTATTACAATGTAGTACAGACTTGATTTAACAAGCGGCGTGACTACTTAAAGCCCTTGCCTGGGAGGAAGGGAGAGAGATGTCAAGTGTGTGTTTTTGGTCCTTCTTGAGTGTTTTTTAATTCCAACAGCTTTTATAGAACCACAAAACTTGCACAGCTAACGAAGGTATCAACTATACATCCTAGACCGTTTACCCTCCATCTAGGCATAGAGCAGATGATAACTAAGCCCTGAAAATCTGACCACAACCTGGGATCAAACCAGGGACCTCCATGTTAGAAGTCCGGCGCTCAACCAACTGTGATAAATCTCTCCTTTCAGTCCTTAGAGAAAGATTCTTGGGTTATAAAATCCTAGGCAAATCTCGGATTTGATATCCAAGAAAATTACTCGAGCTGAAGATTCCTCTGTTATACTCTCAACAATGAGATAGAACAATATTAGAATAACAGTAGTTTTTCATAATAACAGCAGTTTTTTAATTTTCAAAATGAAATGAACAATAACAAGTATGTAATCTACAAATTATAAACAAAAACTACATTATATAATGTATAACAGAGGGACAAAGGATAAGGAGCTCTTCCCCTTGTTAAACAAAAAGGTGTTACGAAAACATAAGTACATTACAAAAATTAAAACTGAGTATGGCAAAACGAAAACAAAAAATGATGGTGGGTTGGTGGGTTTTTTTTTATCACTTATGTTACTGGAATAATGTAGTGATGCATGACATACAGGGCAAAACTTGAAAGAACATAAAACAAGTTTGAGGAAATGGGCAGTGAAAATTAAATCTGAGAGACAATGTTTGATAATGACAAATTCTGATACAGAAAGTTTAGAAGATGAAACATTGAAAACGCTACATGATTGATGTAAGATACATGAAATAATGTACTAAATTATAAACACAGAAATCAACATGAACAGAGAAATGTGAATGGGTAACTTTTTAAGTTCAAAAACTGAAAAAACAGCGTTATAGGAAGGGTGTATAAAACACTTTTATGATCTTTCCTTATTCAGAACATCCAAAATGTGTTCAAAGCTTAGACGTAGCAGGTGTCTAAAAACATAATCATGATGCAGTGCTCAATACTAATGGCAAGAAGATAATGCATTACCGGTACTATTATGGAATAAGATTTAATCTTTGAATCAAAGAACTTTGAATTAAGAGATAAATTTCTTTTTCTTTTTTTTTTGCCGATTAGCAAATTATGCTTGGAAAAAAAATCTCAAAACTTTGTCAAACAAAGATATCGACCTCTTTAGCAAGAGAACATAACAAAAACAAACCTTAAACTTGGCAATTTTTCCTGTGTACTCGTTTCCGCATTCCAATTACAATTTTTCCATGTGTCATACATGTAAACAACTAAGGTTTCCATAGAAATGACCATGACCAATATTTTACATCAAACAGCAATATCTCTAATGTACCTTTCTGGTTAGTGACTAAAAAGGTACGGAATACGGGGATGTATTTGTAGCAACACCGGTCACTTCCTTCCCCATAACCTTGTTTCAAAAAGAACTTCTGGTAATAAATGATTGTAATTTCCATTGCTATCCTTCTGCTGGTCACTTACAGTTCCAAACCTAAGGGCATCTACTGTTCAGAGGTCAAAAGGCAAAGTTTGCAAAGCATGCACTTATGCATCACATTAAGACTCTATCTGTTCATTGCACACAAAATGGAATAATGCACAATCTTGTTTATAACTCCTACTGACTTATCCATGGCCAACTTCCTCATTAACCCTTTCACCACTGCAGACCATAATAGACTGCTCCAACACAATAGAAAAGAGCATACTACTTTGATACTTAGGGGTGAAAGGGTTAAGATGTACTTCTTTGTAAGACGTCCACCAGTTATTCACATTACGACTCTATCCTTTTAATGGAGCATATGACAGAACACTTCACAATCTTGTTCATAGCCCCTAAAACAATGACTTTGTGTGAAAAAAAAAATCACTACAAAGAAAACAGCACCCATCTCATCTGAATAATTTAGTACTAACAGGTTAATGGGTCATAGTTCAAAGTTCACACTAGACTCATCACTAGAGACATATAAGACAGATCCCGAGACTCGTATATGTATTTGCGTAACAGTTATTCCGACACTTTTTCCACAACTAATTAAAACCCTGAATATGAGTGAAAAAAAATTACTGGAAAAAGGAAACACTGTCCCTCCTATCTGAATAACATAGCACTGACAGATTCATGGTTCATAGTTCAAAGTTCATGTTTAAACCAACACTAGAGACATATTTGGCAGATGCTCAGGGCTCGTATTCGTGTATCAATTATTCTGACACCTCTTCCACAATGACATCATCATGCTTGTTGCTTTCCTCGACACATTCGTCACTAGAGCTGGCATCACTGTCCTCGATGACCACATCAGCGGTGAGAGTACACTCTGTCTCCTCAACTTCAATTCCCATGGTGATTGCATCATCATATCTAAAGTTATAAATAGTAACATTGTGAATATATGTACCTATACATCATGCAACAAGCCTAAGTATCATATCAAACAGTCCATCTCAAGCAACCATTCTAATATGGTGACTTAGAGACAGAAGGGGCTTAACTTGGACAGCCAGCATGCCTTCTTCCAAGAACAAGATTTATCATAGAGCCTAGTAGGTCATCTACTGATTCAAATTTAACTCTTATGTTCAAAGTTACCTACATGTTGGAGTGAAATGATCAATCTTTAAACAAGGGTCAATTATATCTTACCGTTTTCCCCAACTTATAAGTCGAATTTTTACGCTTGAAAATGGACTAAAAATATGAGGGGGTTGACTTATAAGCGGGTCAGAAAAAAATAAAAAAAATCCTGGGTGGTTTTGTGTCAATTATTTTACCTAAGTCGGCAAAATTTGCCGAGATCAACGATCCCGATCGTCTTTACAACATCAAGGGAACTATTACCCGTTGAACCTTTTTTAAAGCAAACGTAATCAAGATATTTCAAGTTACAGTACATCATGATGAAAATAAATTATATACTTAATTATTTATTTATTTGGTTGGATTAAATTCAACCGGTAATTGAACAGGAGGGTCCAGAAATTGTAGCAATTCTTAATTTCCAGGACAGTATCTCTCCAGTAAGAGTGATGGGCAGTTTAACATAATAAAAGCAATGATCGCTGAGACCATGCACTTATGTGAGAGAGCAATTTTGCTGATACACTTAAAATTAAAAGATGGATACAAATTAAAGATCTGCATAAAGATAAGTTGTTGCGTTGTTGTTTAACGTCCCACTCAAGAATATTTCACTTATATGGAGACGTCACCGTGTGCCTGTGAAGGGTGACAAATTTTGCCTGTGCTCAGTACTGCTGGCCATAGAGCAGGGAGGGTTCTTTAACGTGCCAAAATCTACTGTGACACGGGACCTCGGTTTTTACTGTCTCATCCGAAAGACAGTGACAGCCAACCGCGGAGTGGCGCTGCGGGAATCGAACCCCGGACCCCTTGGCTCAAAGTCGAACACGCTAACCACTCGGCCATGGAGGCTCCGCATAAAGATAAGAATGTTTGCATCTTCATCAGAGTTTGTGAAGTATCAAAATATTTAACTCAAATAATATATCTGTTTCAATATTGTGTTTCTCACTACAAACCTTGGAAAAGATATAAAATCTGAATGTTTTTAAAAGTCATTCATATTGACAGATGACACACGAATCAACACAGTGTAAACTGAAGCAAGAATTACAATAGGACGACAGCAGACATTGACAGACGTGAAGAAGTATGGAATAAAAAAAAATTAATGGAATAGATATTGGCAATATCAGAAAAATTATGTCTCACACATGTGCATAAAGAAAGATAGACGTGTTTTCACAAAAATTGATACATAGATAAAGGTCAAGGTCATAGGGTCAAAATCCTTGTAACCAACCAAACGGGAGGGTTGCCACAGGACACAGATCTTCAAGTCAACCAGAAAAAATTTCTCATGATATAAGAATCCACTCAGAGGAGGGAGGCAGACATCAGAGGTACTCTAACCACAAAGCCAAAGAGGTGCTTTTTGCTTCAAGTAGAGCAATTACTACACGTAGCACGGAGAGAAAAATTCAACACCAGACTTTGTCTACTAATAGTCCTGTACTGCTTTGCAATCTGCAAAATTTGATTTCCAAATGGAACCAAACAAGACCCAACAACACCACCTCTTCATACGCGCTTCTTTTTCACTAAAATATATTCAGTTTGTCATTCTATGCAGTCCTTCTAAAGATGTTTCACAAAAGAAGCAGCACAGATAGACAAATTCACTGACAGATTTTATCCACTTGTAGTCCTTTGCTGCTCTGCAATTTGACGAGTGAAACTTGTCTTGAGAAATCATCTGTCTTTAAAAGGGACATTACTCACATACTTGTTTTTAGGGCTTTGTATAAGAGAGCACTTTGGGCAAAAGATCCGTAAAGAGAATGCATGCACCTGTCTTGAGAGACCGCATTGTTAAAGAATAAAAAGTGGTGACGGCAGACATGTTCCATAATATTCATTTAGGAAAATAAGGAAAGATCATAGGCGGTCTTACTTGCAGACCCTGAGTAACCGGTCACATGAATATCATGCATGTGAACATTAAGCAATCCTACAAACATTTAGACATAAGTTACATAAAAGAAAATGTATTACCAAGAACAGCACAGAAATTATAATAAAATAAAAGAAAATGTATTATATTTATACATGTAAGCCATAGTAGTAGATAAATGAAAAAATATTATGAAGTTAATAAGCACATAGCGATTTCACGAAAATACAGTCTAATCTCTTTTAAGAGACAGTCCAAAGGAAGGAGCAAAACGGGTCAGATATGACAGGTGGTCTCTTAATTCAGGTGATTTATATATAGGGAAAAACAATTTTGGGAACCATACATTTAGGAAATTAGGCCATATAAGAAGGGTTTTCCTTTCATTCAGTGGGTCGCTAAGGCAAGTTAGACTGTATCTAACATGCCAAGGGCACTAGTAACAAGTACATGTATTTTTCCTTTACAAAACATTTAGAAAAGATCAATTCGCACCAAAGAACCTACAGTTTGAGGACTAGTCATGGTTGAGACGGATGGTATTGGAATTTGGGATAATTTGAAAGACAATACCGAAACCAAGCACACATGCATTATAATTACCAATTAAAACCCTTTTGTGGCATAGTAAGCTAGACTTCAGTACATGTGACATGGGACCTCAGATTTTACTGTCTCAACAAAAGAGGGGGAAAACAAACCACAGCGTGGCATTTATTTGAACCCCAGACCTGACAAAAAGGCAAACCTACTAACCAAAACTCCACTGTAGCCATAGATCCTATGTGTCAAACTGTATATACCGTTTAAAGATGTTATTGTTGCGTTGTTGTTTAACGTCCACTCAAGAATATTTCACTCATATGGAGACGTCACCGTGTGCCAGTGGTGGGCGACAAATTTTGCCTGTGCTCGGCACAGCTGGCCGTAGAGCAGGGAGGGTTCTTTAACGTGCCAACACCTACTGTGACACGGGACCTGGGTTTTTACTGTCTCATCCGAAAGACAGGGACGGCCAACCGCAGAGTGGCGCTGCGGGAATCGAACCCCGGACCTTTCGATT
This sequence comes from Pinna nobilis, assembly GCA_016161895.1. Taxonomy (NCBI): domain Eukaryota; kingdom Metazoa; phylum Mollusca; class Bivalvia; order Pterioida; family Pinnidae; genus Pinna; species Pinna nobilis. The sequence continues at coordinate 9,173 of JACSZP010012922.1, read as the reverse complement.
CGAAGTCACACACGCTAACCACTCGGCCACAGAGGCCCCGTTTAAAGATGTGTTTCATCATACATGCTTTTTCTGTTTCATCAAGTTACTTTTCAATAAGCTTGATTATGTATGGACACAATTTTGCAAAAGAATTTTCTAATCTGGAGATGCAGTGGATGCATATATAAGTAGATGATAACTGTACCAGTAGTTGACGGACAACTGAATTAGTAAAATCCAATTAGCATGCTCTGTATAATTACTGTATCTAAATCAAAACACAGGGATAATTGGCAAATCCTGCAGAAGCATTCCCTAGCACACACAACAAGGCTAATGGTCCCAAATCAGGCACTATGGCCAAAATGTAAATTTATAGAAAAAATATTAATTTGCTCAAAATATGAATCTGCATTAAATGCACAAAGAAAGTGATGAGATGAAATATATATTGACTGAAGAAATAAATGTAAAAGGAAGTTAATGACAAAAACAAACATTCTACACAATTGAGGACTGCGGCCTTGACCTTGCAGATATGACCTTGATGTCAGGTCATGATACAGAGTGGGGTCATGGAAAAACAAATTTATGAAACATGTTCCTTAAAGGTACATGACAAATCAAAAGCCCAGACACTAACTCTGACCATACATGTACTGTGACCTTGACATTGAAAATACATTTATAAATAATCTTAGTTCAAGGTTCAAGACAATCTGAGTGTTGGTCAAGGTTCAAGACAATCTGAGTGTGGGTCAAGGTTCATGGCAACCTGAGCAAAGGTAAAGGCTCAAGACAACCTGAACATTGTCAAGGTTTAAGGCAATTTGGGCATAACTCAAGATTCAAGGCAACTTGGGCATTGTTCAAGGTTCATGGCAATTTGAGAATGAGTCAAGGTTCAAGACAATCTGAGCATTAAGGTTAAAGGCAATTTGGACATAAGTCAAGGTTTAATGGGTCAAGGTTCAAGGTAATCTGAGCAGAGGTCAAGGTTCAAGGCAATCTGAGTATGGGTCAAGGTAACCTGAGTATGGGTCAAGGCTCAAGACAATCTGAGCATGGGTCAAATTTCAAGGTAATCTGCCCATGGGTCAAGGTTCAAGGCAACCTGAGCATGGGTCAAGGTTCAAGGCAATCTTAGTTATAAGTTATCCTCCACAGTACAGAAGCAGAGAATGAAGAAAGAATTATCATGAAGCAAAGTAGTCTGCATATGTTTTACGTATAGAAATTAAAGGTACCACACACTACAAGCACACAGATGCTACATGTATATGTGGAAGCTACTGGTGCAGAGGTCACAAAAATACAAGTATCGACCTATGTTCTGGTAAAAAATTCTGATATGAACTCATTAAAGCTAAGTACATACTATATATGTATGTGTTATTTATTGGTTAACTTTGATATTTCAGTGTTGATTAATGATGGACTAAATGGAAACTTTGTTGTCACTGCAAATGTATATAAACCAGAACAAAGGTCAATATTCATGAAGTGTACAAATCTATATTGACCAGAACAGAGGTCGATATCTGTGCATTGTATTATTTCACCTTGATGTGCCCATCATCCAGGGTAGAACTTACTTTAAAATAAAAAAACAAAAACAACAAAAATTACTGCACCTTTGCTATTGATTAGTATTTTTTTTTTACATTCTACTTTATTTATTTTACGATTAATAAACAAGTTTTCTTAACTCATAGTGATGCCTCTCGTTAGCTCTGATGTTGGCAAGGGGGGGGGGGGGGGGGGGGGGGNNGGGTGGGTTGTCCTTGCAGTGGGAGGAAACCGGAGTGCCCCAAGAAAACCCACATGTACAAGTCGGCTTAAGTAAGGGCTTAAAGGTTTGACGTCATGACACACCCTCAGGTCCTAGTCAACAATTCTGTAAAATATTGTTCAAATCCAATGAGGGGTCAAATGTTATTGAGCAGACAAAGGATTGCCATTATGGTATGCACAACCTTGAACTTGTGGACATGTCTTAGGTTCAAGGTCATAACACACCCTAATATTCAGGTCATCAATTCTCTGAAGTATTATTAAAATCCATGCAGGGGGAATAAATGTTATTGCTCTGACAAAGGATTTAACTATCATATGCATTGTGACCTTGACCTTGGAGATGTGACATAGGTACAAGTTCATGACACACCCTACTGTCCTGATCATCAGGTCTGTAAAGTATTATTCAAAACCATGCAGGGGGATAAATTTTATTGCCTGAACAAAGAATTTCCACTCTGTATGCACTCTAACCTTAGCCTTGACAATGTGACCTGGGTTCAAGGTCATGTAACTCCTGTAGGTGCTGGTCATCGATGGGAAACATTCACGCACAACTCAATACCCAGTGACATTTGTGCAGTACTATTGTTGCTATTAGTGGTGGAATGACGCTGGAAGACGCTAACCTGTGCTAACGTTATTTCAGCAGTAAGATTACGTAGAGCTGCATTTCATTGCTATTGGAGATTCTAGTACTGCACAAACATTCTCGGTTAGCATGTGATACATGAATATTTTCCATTCTGATAAAACTATCATTCAAATCCATTCTGGGGGTAAAATGTCAGTTATGACCCTGACAATGCTTGTACATATCATATGCACTATGAGTTATGGCCTGAACAAACTATTTTGGAGAAACACTGGATGCTGTGCACATAGACAATGCCATAACATCATTGCACTACATAAAGGTCAAGGTCATGAGGTCAAACATTTTGGACAAATAAGTAAGCACTGTTAGTTACCACGGAAAAACTGCCATCGGTCATGGAGTTTTGTGGAACTCCAAAAACTATATGAACAAGTTTTTTTTTAATTATGGAGCTTAAAAAAAAATTAAGCAAAGAAAAAGAAAGCTTCCCTCAAGAAATCCTTTAAAGTTGCTTCCCTCAAGAATTTCTTCAAAGTTGGTCCTTTTATTTCATTACCTGGACACTAAAGTAAAGTGACTGTCTGAAATGTTTAAACAGTAAAATTACATGCATGACAGGTGACTCAACATTAGCGCACTTTATATCCAGGGGGTATGATATTATGTCACTTTCTGGTATCATAAGTTGGACATCATAAACTTACAATCCAGATTCCTCCTGCACCTGAATCAGGCCGTGGGGTTGCAGACTTTTGTACGCCAGCTGTAGAGACCCCCACTGTTGGTTCCCAGTGCAGTACAGGTCACCCTCTGCAGGTTGGTTTTTCTGCAAAATGCACCAAGTCATCATAGGTTTTCTCAACAGCCATTGATAATCATTTATTAAACAACAAACAAAGAAAAGTCAAAACCAGAGATCCACGGATCTTGCAGCTCTACTGGTACATATTTATGGATAAATGATGAGTAATATTAAATTTGACTTCAATACTATAGTCCTTTAAATGATCCTAAGAGGTCCAATCAGGTCAAACTTATTTCAGACCAACTAGACTTTAAACTAAAACACGTTGGTGGCCTGAGGAGTAGTGATAACAAGATTTTACTGTTTTGGCCCCTAAAATGGCCCCTTTTGATTAGACAAGGCCGAACTTCATTTGAGACCAACATCATGTTATGCTGAAAACATATATGAAGTCTAAAAGTAATTTTTGAGAATAAAAAAATAAAAATTTGACAAAGTCCCTAAAAATGGCCCCTATTGGTCCAACAAGGCTGAATTTCATTTTAGACCAACTAGACATTATACTGAATACATCAGTGGTAGTTCTATGTTTATATGACTTATGGTTCAGGAGGAGTAGCGATAACAAGATTTAACTATTTT
>JACSZP010012916.1:0-17853 GCA_016161895.1 Pinna nobilis | reverse complement strand
CGGCACACGGTGACGTCTCCATATGGGTGAAATATTGTTGAGTGGGACGTTAAACAACAACAAAACAAAACAAAAAATCCATGATACGATATTCGGAATCTGTCTGGGATGATCAGTTTCTTAACATTGTCATCAGAACATTCTTTGACTGATTGCGTAGTTATTTATTATTATACCGCTAATACATATCTCTGCTTCTGATTAGTCTTTATCACATCATGTGATCGAAAAAATTATTTATGTTTCCCTCGAACATTTATGTCACCCTCCTGACCGGTCCATGTCACCCTCTCATGCGCCTAGCTGTTCTGTTCTTTGTTTCTTACATTGTGACGTCATAAGCCAAGAAAGAAACTCTCAATGAAGGTATGGCGTTGCGCTCTCCGATAGGCAGTGCCTATGTTCAAAATAAATTCGTAGTTTCTGAAGAAAGTAGTCTTAATTAATTCTGTTTTTCGGTATAATAAACAATTTATTGTCATGCGACTTGTCGCTGATAAACAAACCTTCGTATCTCCCTCCAACAAGGGCAATAAATGCAAAGTGTCTCATTAAAAAATCTTTCATTTACTTTGAAACTTCAGTATGCGCCTATGCTCGACGATTATGGCCACAGAGTAGGGTGGGTTCTTTTACGTGGCAACACCTAATTGAAACGGACTCTTGGTGTTTACTCTCTCATCAAGACAGGCATGGTCAACCGCAGCGTGGCTTGGGTTCCAATCCACGATTTTTCGAAACGAAAGATCCAAGTTCGAGCCGCCTAGCGCAACTCCGCGGTTGACCGTCCCTGTCCTTTGGATGAGACATTAGAAACCGAGGTTCTGTGTCACAGTAGGTGTTGGCACCTTCAAGAACCCTCCCTGCTCTACGGCCAGGAGTGCCGAGCATTGGCAAAATGTGTAGCCCTTCCCCGGCACACGTTGACGTCTCCTTATGAGTGAAATATTCTTACTGTGACACGGTACCTCGGTTTTTACTGTCTCATCTGAAAGACAGGGACATCCAACCGCGGAGTGGCGCTGTGGGAATCGAACCCCGGACCCCTCGGCTCGAAGTCGAAAAGGCTAACCACTCGGCCACGGAGGTTCCGAAGTTGCATTAGTAATTAAAAACTGTGCGTTTCAGTAATCCGAACGCTTCTTTTATGCGGACGATTTGTTTGGAAACGAAAGAATCCTTGTTAAAAAGCCTCCACTGTTCCGCTTTACTTGCTCATGAAGTACTTAAAACCAGTAGTTTCTCTCATTCCAGAAAACAAAACGAAAATAAATGCAGTCGATTCTACTTATTTTATACCCTGATATGTAAAAATCTCGCTTAAGTTGTAAAACTAAAAAGTTTCTCGGCTAATTTCTGAATTACTATTTTAGCCCAGTTATATGGAAAACCCTGTTTATTTGAAAGAAAAAAATCAACTTCAGTTTCAATTTATCTGGGCGGGACTGTAGACCAGACTATAGTAAGTTATCTTTATCTATAATAATGTTTGTGGTCAGCGGACTCCATTTTCTTGTGTAATGGTCCAGAAGCTTTTAAAAGATGGTTTCAGAACACTAGGATAGAGCAATATAGAATGATCATAGCAAGCCTATTACAAAATGAATCGGGCCCTCCGTGGCCGAGTGGTTAGCGTGGCGTGTTCGACTTCGAGCTGAGGGGTCCGGGGTCGATTCCGCAGCGCTTCTCCGCGGTTGGCCGTTGTCTTTCGCATGAGACAGTAAAAACCGAGGCGCCGTGTCACAGTAGGTGTTGGCATGTTAAAGAACCCTCCCTGCTCTACGGCCAGCAGTGCCGAGCACGGGCAAAATTTGTCGCCCTTCACCGGCACACGGTGACATCTCCATATGAGTGAAATAGTCTTGAGTGGGGCGGTAAATAACAATTGAACAACAACAATATGAATCAAAAACAAAAATCATTTCAACGAAATCAACACGATTTTTTTTTATTATTAAACATCTGATGTAATTAGAACTTGCTAGCAAATTATGTTTATATAGTATAAACGATATTCTGGTAACTAAGTGGTCCTACAGTCAATGGCAAGGGGATATTTTCTGGACACTGTTGGCAAAGGTAGCAACTGTAACTTGTATTGCGCACAGTTATTAAAGGGTGGAATATCTATCGATTCACTTATATTTCAGAGTAACTACCCTAGCTTAATTGTACGAAATTAAAATCATCGCGAATAAAACCAACAGTAGAAAAAAATTTAGCAAAATAAAAAACAAAACAAAAAAATCAAGCATACAACAAAAACAAGAAACGAAAATCAAAACGAAAAAAAAAACAAAACAAAAAAAAAAACAAAACAAAAAAAAAAAACAAAACAAAACAAAGAACATTGATCTTACTTTCAAAATTATTTTCATTAGGGGAGAACGTGTGTCTGTAATACCCAGGTGAACCACGTCAGACGTATCAACGACAGCTTGTGCAATATAACGTGCGACACAGGAGCCCGTTGTGGCGGCGGAGATGACTTATTCAGCGCCTACGAATTAGGTAAATTGTTTCTATATCTGTCAATTATTTTGTTTATATAAAATTTCTTTAAGTACCTTTCTCATCTGGCTACACATTTGCATATCGACCGACCGATCTATCTATCTATCTATCTATCTATCTATCTATCTATCTGTCTGTCTGTCTGTCTGTCTGTCTGTCTGTCTATCTATCTATCTATCAATCTATTCATTTATCTATGTCTATCTGTCTATCCATGTATCTATTTAACAATCGATCTAACAATCTATCTATCTATATATCTATCTATCTAATGATCTATCTAATGATCTATCTATCTATCTAATGATCTATCTATCTGTCTTTCCGTCCATCCATTTATCTATGTCTTTTATTTATCTATCTATCTATCTATCTATCTATCTATCTATCTATCTATCTATCTATCTATCTATCTATCTATCTATCTATCTATCCATCCATCCATCTATCTATCTATCATGTTTTCTATCTGTCCCATTGCCATTAGTTTATTTTCTATCATTAAATCAATCCAGTCTACAGTGGAATCCACTTATATTGAACTCGGATGTTTTTAAACCCGCTTAATTTGAAATGATTTAAATTTTCCGACTAAATGATTTTATAACTAGTTTAACCCGGTTATTTTGAAAACCCTGTCCATATCCGGCAACGTTTGTTTTCGTGATATATCAATACTGGTTCAGTAATACAAGAATGAAACAACACCTCCTGGCGGTTACTGCCACTATTTTGCCGGGGAATGAAGAAGATCGAGAATTCTGAAAGTTAAACGTATCGATCACAGTTCCCTTTTTTCGTTAATTGTTTTCTTGAAATCCGTAGTTAAGCTCTAGATTCAGTTACTCGAGATTCATTATCTAAATTGCAGCTCCAACCCCGGACACAGAGATTGGCGACGAACAGTGCTCAACATTCAGATGTGAATCATCTTTTTCGTATGATGCCATTACATTGAGAGCAAGAGAATGTAATAAAAAACATTATGTCATATGCGGTACGATTTTTATTCTATTTACTGAAGTGTGATGAATATCTATATATAGCAGCAGAATGTGTGTATGTATGTATGTATGTATGTATGTATGTATGTATGTATGTATGTGTGTGTGTTTATGTATGTTTGCTTGGGCCCAACTAGATCAATCTTTTCAACCAGCATGTTACCATTCTTAGCCATCAAAATGTCACCTTTTATCGCAGAGTATCAAATGGATCAAAAAATTTAAATAAGTACATACTTTAGTTAAAAAAAATGTCCATCGAAAAATTTATTTGCAATTTGATCAATGCTTCTTCAGTATTAGGGTATGAATAAATGTGAAACGACGATTCCCATCAAAAAGAAAGAGTTTGAATATATGCAATAAACATGCATTCGTTTTTTGGCATGGTTTTGAATGATATATAGGGGATTTAACTTAAGTCCCGTTCTAACTATCAAAGTTTCCTTGTGCAAATTTTATTGGTCAAAGTTTGACGGAAGCTTTGAAAAAGAACTTTGAGGAACTTTGCCGGAATAGAAACTTATCCTGTTTTTCTTCGAACTTTGATGAACTTTGATAGACTTTGACCAATGAAAACAGAACATCGATATGACTATTGCCTGATTACATAGATTCCTGGGCATCCGTGTTGAGTGGTTAGGGTGTTCGACTGCGAATCGGAGGATCCGGGTTCGAGCCGCGTAAGCGCCACTCCGCGGTTGGCCGTCCCTGTCCTTCGGATGAGACAGTAAAAACCGATGCCCCGTGTCTCAGTAGGTGTTGGCACGTTAAAGAACCCTTCCATCTACGGCCAGCAGTGCCGAGCATAGGCAATATTTGTAGCCCTTTACCGGCACACACTGACATCTCCATATGAGTGAAATATTCTTGAGTGGGACGTTAAACAACAATACCATACCATACATAGAATCCTGGCATATTATTCCGGGAATGTCCGTAAAAAGATAAACGTGGACGAGTAGCAAAAAAGAAGATCTAATAGATCTCGTTTAGAGCAAGAAGGTAGTTTGGAATGTGAAAAGTAAAAATATTGTGATCGAGACAGCAGACGTCTCAGCATAGAAATACATATAATGCATAAATAAACTTTGATGATGTTATCCTCAAACATATTTGCAGGAGACCTCTTCAACATATTTCCCGCGTTTTCTTGTACACGTCGATCAAAAATCTATTCACAGTGTGAACAGGCAACTTCGTCAAAGAAAAATTTGACAAAGTTTTCTTTGACGGACTGTGATCAAGAAAACTTTGATACTGTAGGCCAGTACTCGCCTGTGCTTATTTAATCTTATTAGAACACGATCTTCAGCAGGTTTCTCTCATGAAGAGAGAAGCGTGTAGAATATCGTGTTTTAACTAGATTGGCGCTGACTCAGTCTTTGACTCGATACCTTGGGTTTTATTTTCTCTCACCCCGGACAGAGAAATCCAATAATTTACCCGTTCTGAGATATCTCTTTCTCGCACCCCGCATGCTTGTCTCGAACCCCCTTATGTCACTTCCGGTAAGTCTTGACCTACTTTTGACGTATTTCGTCCGCTTGAATGCAGTGTTGCACCTATATGTTTACTACTTAGAAATATATTATTTGAGGGTGAGAGAAAAATAATCAACCAAAGCCTCGTCGTGGACTGCAAATCTTTGACACTCGGGTGAGATTTCTCTGTCTCTGTACAAATTGGTGATAGATTATATGTCTCATTCTGCGGACTAGTCAATTTCCCCGCTTCCGCCGACTCAGTTGGAACCTAAGATCTCTCGATATGAAGGAACTCAAATAGGCCACCTCGAAGTCATGACGAATCTACTATATTCACTGCTACTCTAAAACCGAACCATATTTAAGATTTTATTACCTTTTTGCAAAATTTTGTATCAAGATGCTTGTCTTTTTTTCTCAATCTATCCAGCAAATAATGCTACACTAGCTAAACATTTAAACTGGACTGACGGCTTAAAGGAATGCCTTTCATCACATCAACGTGGCATCGCCTCTGTGGAAAACGGAACCCAATGCTTTGCGAGTATTGTTGATAAAGCCGTATGGAATGGGATTTTTCGAGCGGCCCGTTTGCGACAGAGTTCAGGTATTTTGCAAAAAGATTTATGTATGGGTTTTGAAATACTTTTTAAATATTTTAGCCTTATTTGTCATCCCGGCGAGGACTGTTTTCTATTAAGAGCCTTTAGCCAGGGTGATTGAGTCAATGGCGAGACGGTATTTGCAGAAAGGCTTGAGTCTTTACCTGAGTATTTTATACAGGGCTATTTTTGCCCCTTTTTATTTTCGTTAAACCACACTTCCAACAGTTTCCCTCTTTTTTAAATTCACCCATTCTCGTTAAAATTCAATTCAATGAATTTGCCGTTCTGATTTTTTCAGTTTTGAACTCGTTCACTGATGTTTAAGGCGAAAGGGGCGAAAATAAAAAAAGGCGAAAATGTCCCTGTATACAGAATATAGAATGTGTGGTTTGTTGTTTACGAAATTTCATCGTGTGGTCGCGAAATGAAATGCAACAAAGGGAATGTTTGCTTTCATTGCATAATATATGCTTATCAAGGCGATACTCTCTTTAGAAAATACTTTTTTATTTACAATTTTAAATATGTATCCGAACGTTGCACTTAAAATGACTGCAACTCCATATACTACCTTCTAAAGGTGAAATGCAAATCAAATACATTTTTGTAATCATATTCAGAGTAAGAAAATCCGCAATATTGTAATAGAACCATTGCTATGTATAGGTTTACTGTACACATTCCTGAACTTGTGATGCTTTTATGTACAAAATTTGTTTATTTATTTTTCAATCATTCATACTGATTAAGTTTTCATCGTGTATTCAATTTTTATTTATTCTGTACAGAATCACAAGTATTCAAGTGGTTCTTATCTTGCACTAGCGTATTTTTGACTTGTTGAATTTTACAATTTCTAATATTGAGATCCGCTACACTAAACCTGCAAACAGTAAATAATACATGTGTATACAATTATGGACTTTTTACTTGGTTATTATGCTGTGATATTGACCGGAAGGAACAATATTGACCGAGGCTAAGCAAAGGTCAATATTGTTTCCTTCTGGTCAATATCAACAGCATATTAACCAATTAAAAAGTCCTTCACTGTTTTATTATATAATTAGTCATTATTTAATTCATAGTTTTATTATATAACTAACTGTTTACCATTGAGCATCTATCGTCTGTACGGCAACAGCTACCGTATTTCCGAATTTTCAAAATCAATTTTAAGCGGCGCTGTTATTAACCGTTTTTTTTGTTGTTGTTATTAACTGGTTTTCCTGATACTTACTGGATCAACCGGAATTATCCAGTTAGTAACACGATTTAAAAAGTCGTTTTAAGTGCAGTTAAAAGTTTTCAAAAGTCACATGTAAGTTATTTAACCATTGACATCATTCATAAAAACACATTATATAATAATCTTATTCATTGTACACTTTATTAAAACACTCGTTACTCTTGGTTAAACCGCTCACGTATGACTGGTTTGCAACAGTTCCCGAACACCGGTTTTTCATGCGATATCAATTTCTCTTCAATGATCACAATGACAGCCTCTTTTTATACATAAGAAATAATGCAAATGTGCTTAAAACCAAACAAACAGACGTTTGAGCAGCAATGGAAATTGAAAAACGTTATCCTAAGCGTTTCGCCTCTGAGTCTGAAGAAAATTTCCAGAACTTTTTGACAATAAAACATGCCAAAGACACCAGAAGAGCGACCATGCTAAAGCTAATGGCTCGGTTGATACCGCATTTCTGATTTCCATGCCATGTCCTGTCTCACCATCACAATAGTACATTATTGTATATTTTACCCCGCATCTTGCTCGTTGACACGTAGTCAAAAACATCGAAAAGCCATTCTTTTTAATTGATAAAATATATTATGCAAAGGCCATGTTTATTCTAAGTAATATTTCGTAGCTACTCAATGGATTTTTTTTCTTCTAATATTGCTTTTTTTATAAAGCGGACTCTTTCACGGGAACCTCTGACGACTGGGACCAGCCGGAGCCAAATACAGCAGTAACAATAAGGCATACATATAGCAGTATTAAGGAAGGCACTGTTATTGTTCCTGGAAATAACCTCTCTATACTTTGCGAAATAGGTATAGCACAAAATGTATTACATTTCTGTAACAATTATCCGTATTTCATAAAGCCTCAGTCACACTGTCACGTTTTTGGCTCTATCTTTTACTTATCTTAAAGGGTGTCCGTTTGGCCAGATTAAAGTATGTAGGTTGATATTCTCTAGCGCGACTATATGAAGTAAATAAATTTGCTAGTCAGATCAAGACAAATATATGTCTTATTCCAACGAAATTTAAAACAATTAACCAACTTTGTAGAGTTACCGTGGGGACTCCGTGGTCGAGTGCTTAGCGTAATCGACTGCGAATCGAAAGATCCGGGTTCGAACCGCGTAGCACCACTCCGCGGTTGGCCGTCCCTGTCTTTCCGATGAGACAGTAAACACCGAGGTCCCGTGTCACAGTAAGTGTTGGCACGTTAAAGAACCCTCCCTACTCTACTTCCAGCAGTACCGAGCATTGGCAAAATGTGTAGCCCTTCACCGGCACACTGTGACTTTTCCATATGAGTGAAATATTCTTGAGTGAGACTTTTAACAGCAATACCGTAGAGTTTCCGTGAAACACATGCGACGGGTGTGGTGTGCCAAAGAGGATGCTCGCTCCTTCTTTCTGGACACCTGATCCCATCCCATTAGAGATTTGTATTTTTCAACCTTGACATTGTTAATATTCCTCAACTTGTCATGTTTACTAGGGTTTTGATTTTTGAACATCCCTTGGTTCTTCTTCAGTTTATTTTGTTTACCACATTTGGACACTCTAAAGTTTCATAATTCCCAATAATTTATAGGAACGTGGGGGTTCTAGCGAGTAAGTTTATGTAAGTTTTGCCTGCGTTTCAGTAGATTTCTTGACTGTTCAACAACAGATTGAATTCTATCATCCTTACTATCCTTTTTCGTAAATTCTAAGGTCGGTACGATGATCTGGTTTGCCTATACGGTCTGTCACTGGGTCGAATGCTGTCTGACATGCTGCAAAACGGTTGTTAAACACACTTAATTCGACTACGGATTACTCTTGTTTACCTGATCAAGACATAGGGTCCGATGCGGGTGTGACCGGTCAGTAGGGGATGCTTACTCCTCCTAGGCACCTGATTCCACCACTCGTGCATCCAGGGGTCCGTGTTTGCCCAACTCCTTCTTTTGTATTCCTTTTAGGAATTATGAGATCGATCACTGTTCGATACCTTAACCTTTTCGTTCAGCCGACATAACTGCGTTTATTTACGATATTACGTGTCTATGTTGTTCTTTACATACAATGTCGTTTTGCTACGTTTTCAAACGTAGTAAAATTTTACCCTTAAACGTGACCATGTGATTAGGGCTTTCGATATAAAAGACAATGGTATTATGAAGTATCGCTTTTTATGTGTTGGAACTTTTACCCGCTTGATAATTTCATTTACTGCCACATCCCAAAATACTTTCGGGTTCATTCTGCCATTGCTACACTCATGTGAATTTTTTTTAACTTTCTGCTTTAGATTATCAAAAGACTAACTTGGCCATGTAGAAAAATATTAGTTTGCTGTAACGAAATTAAGAATTTTTAAATTGTAGGTAGGTAGGTTTTATGTTTTATTGCTTCAACAATGTAAGTACATGGAAAATATAGAAAGACTGGCACTAAAAAGAAACAACAATTACCTGAATGGAAATAAAACATTTTGAGTTACAAGTAGCGTTAAGGCAAAGCATCACTTTTTATGGTTGTCCTTAAAAGGCTCAAAGGGTTTGACCTTTTTTTTTAACAGTTCAACTATATATCATTATTGTTTCATTTTTCTCTGCAGGCATGAAAATATGTTCGATTGAGGGATTATACGAAATTAACAGCATATTTGCTTCACACATTGCGTTTTTCTTATTCAACAGACGATTTGGGTTTAAATCTTACTGGTTATTGTCAAGCTCCAAGCGCAGAGCACGAAGTATCATCCACTGTGGTTACCATGACTACAGAACCGTTGAAGACATCTACGACCACCAAATATACCTCTGAAAGCACTGATAACTCAACAGAAGGTCCAAATAACCCGTTGCCTGAGGTACATATCAATTCAGCTATGACTAGTAAGTTTTATAAACTCCTTTCTTTTACCTTGATAATAGAGGGGAATACAATTTACTGTTAAATCAAGAGTTTCAAAGATAACCGGCTTTGAACGTAAGAAACAAATAAGACTAAACCATTCTAAAGAAGGATTTCAATATATCAGGTTTAATTGGGTTTCACTGCTTTATGTTTCACATATTGCGTTAAGCCACGTTTAATATGCGGAGGAGAGACGTCTGTTGTAATCGTGTAATATACGGGGTAAAACTCCACTTTCTCACATTAGATTTTTTATATACAGTGTATTTTATTAATATATACATAACAAGGAATCAATACCTTCTCAAATGCCTTCCACAATATTCTCTTCCTATGGGTACCTTGAGCTCAATAAGAAGAGAATCAATTAATATTCATGATATTGATGATATTGATAATATCATATGTAAACTTATACAATCAGAGTAGTCATTCTATTAAAATAATATAAAATGCCTACAGTATATATTAGCGTTTGAAATGACATTCGAACTATGACTTAGGGTTAAGATCATGAGAGAGAGAGCGAGAGAGAGAAAGAGAGAGAAATATCTTTTACACATGTGAGTTGAGAACATTAGAATCTTATGTCGCTGTGGTGTGTTTTCGTTCTAAATGATCATTTACCGTTCAATTCTATATACCAAAAGGCGACTAAATCTATTGAAATGAAGGTCAATTTTTTTAGTTTGGTTTTTAAGTTTCCAGAACGTCAGATTTGTTTTTTTTTATTGTACTTTGCATGAGACTCTTTCTACAGTCAAACCTCATTAAACCGGACGTTAATAATCTTGATGCTTCATCTTCCAGACAAAATTTTCAAATTGCATTTGTTATTATCGCATGTAAGTAAGTAATCCCGACGCATCATTTATCCCAAAAATTTGCTTGGGAGCAAAAGTGCCCGGATTATTGAGGTTCCATTGCATATGCCTGTTTCTAAAAGCAACACGACCTTTCTAAATTTAAAATTATTTCTCCATTTTAGTTCCTGTAATTGGAGGAGCCGCTGGTGGCGTTATAATTGTTGTCCTTGTCGTAATCACCGTAGTCTTTGTATGTCAAAGGAGGTAATATATCTATCAATCTATCGATCTATCGATCTATTTATCTATCTATCTATCTATCCTTTCGTCTGACTGTCTATCCATCCATTAATCCGTCCGTCTGTCTGATCGTCCACATATATCCATCAATCCGCGCGTCCCTCAATCCGTCCGTCCGACCGACCATCTTTCTTTCTACTGATTCATCCTTCCACGCATCCATCCATCCATCCATTCATCTGTCCAGCTAACTGTCTATCTTTCTTTCTATCTGACGGGTACATTTTTAGTACAAATATATGAAAATTAAACTCAGTATATATATATGGAAGCGTATCAATCATCTCAGGAAAACATAGTTACACACGCAGTGTGTGTTGTTTCGGGGTGATTTCAGGTTTTGTTAAAATCAAATCTTAGTTATCAAGCCATTTTATCAAAATGCCCCAATTATCCGCATTTATATTTTCCCCGTTGTTACTATTTTCAAACAATTTTCTCAGTATTCGTATTAGATATAATTATATAAATCTTATTTTTTTAAACATTCTAGTTGAAACGCTGGCGAACTATCTTGTTGTTTTGTATGGCTGTTTAACGTCCCACTCAAGAATATTTGACGTCATCATGTGCCGGTGAAGGGCGAAAAATTTTGTCTGTGCTCGGCACTGCTGGCCGAAGAGTAGGGAGGGTTCTTGAACGTGCCAACACCTTCTTTGACATGGGACCTCTGTTTTTACTGTCTCATCCGAAAGAGAAGGACGGCCAACCGCGAAGTCGCCCTGCGAGAATGGAACCCCGAACCTTTCGATTCAGAGTCGAGTACGCTAACCACTCGGCCACGGAGGCCCGCAACCACACATTGCGCAGAACTTATTATTATCAGATTAAGTAAAGCTCACAAGCCATCTTAAATAAGATCTTTGAAAATACATTCAGCTCTTAGAAATCACAGAAAGATCTGAGAGCTCTTTAGAAGATTTTAATTTTTCCAATGCAGATACAGTATATCATACTAAACTAGTGAGTCGCTTAGGGAAGTAAGACTTGACCAATGTAGTAGAATATATCGCGTATTTTTATCGGTGCAGTTTACTTTCATCAAATTTGTCGTTATACTTAAACTCTTATATCAAACGTTGCCCTTCAATGAGTGGTATGAAAGAATGCCTGTAATTTCAACAACTACATCTGTTTTCAGAAAAAGAATAACAGAAATTAGCAGGGAAGGTTTTGACGAGAAAAAGCGCGACTTTAATCCAGCTTACGAAGCACCTGTACTTTCAGGAGGAACTCCAAGCAATTGCTGTAATCTCAAAAACACCCACAAGGATAAAATAAGCCCATCAGATGATTTCTATTATAAATTGGAAAGGCACGATGACGCTGATACTAAAAATCGCGGGAACGATGGCGATGGAGGAAACTATTTCATTTTAGAAAAGTGTAGGGCAAGCGATGAGAAAGTTTATCATACAAATGGACATTATACAACTGTTGATATACCTAGGGGAGATAACCCTAATTTCACGCCAACAACAAGCAGCCAAGATAACGATTATACCTACGCAAGATCGGCCGAAGGCATTTATGACCTCGTGAATAATTCACAAGCGAGAAGGAATGTCACCAAGGGTACGGATGATATGTACCATCACGCTAAATCATCCCTCAAAGAAGAATCTAATTACGACAAAGTAAGAAATAAAGAGGAGGAGATAACTCCGTATGGATATTCCTCAGTTGGTGAAGACTTTATTTACGATATACCCAGTCATTGATTGTTCGCTGGTTTTATTTAGTGTATGATTGTTAGAAGTGTAAATGTGATATACGTTTAAAATTGCTTCAAGTATTATTTCCTATAATTTATTAATAGGATTAATAAAGATTAACACAGCAGGTTCAGGAACTGACGATGTAAACTTTAATATATATATTTGGAACTTTCTAGAGATTTGAAGAGAGAGAGACTATTGGTTATTGTTAATAAATAATGGTTTTCTTCAAGTTCAATCCTTTTAGTTTATGGAATTGATTACATGACCATTTATAAGTGTATGAATTTGCAATATATTTTAATGATAGACGTACGTATGTATTTGTATGCGAATGGAAGTATGTATGAAGGTGGGTAGGTAGGTAGGTAAGTAGGTCGTTAGGTGCATGTGCTGATATCCATCTTTTTCTTAAAAGATAAGTTCTGCCACCTTCATTCATTCATTTAAAGGATTGATGATCAATGCGCATTCTGTATATGTTCTTCAACTGCCAAAAACGGGGACACTAGGAATAAACTTCTTACACGTATTTTGGAGCAATTCACTTTGCATTATTTTCTTGTTGTTGTTTGCTTTTGGCAAGATAACAGAGCTTTTCCTCTCATAAGTCTAAAGTTCCGAGTAGATACCTGTATTCAGTATTCAAAAAATCTTTAGCATGTTCGCACTCTAATCATGAGGTCGTGGGTTCGAATAGGAGCAGTTTGTGTCCCTGTCTTTTGGAAAAGAGTGTAAAAAGTCGAAATCCCGTGTTACAGTAGGTGTTGGCACATTTAAGAACCCGCATTGCTCAATTACCATAAGAGTTGAGCATCAGAAAATTTGGCGTTCTTCACCTGTACAATGTGATGTCTACATATAAGTGGACAGTTCTTGATTGGTATATTTAACAACGATATAACCGAGCATTACAGGCCACCATGGCCAAGTGGTTAGCGTGTTCGACTGCAAATCGAAAGATCCGGGGTTCGAGCCGCGTAGCGCCACTCCGCCGTTGGCCGTCCCTGTCTTTCGGATGAGACAGTAAAATCCGAGGTCCCGTGTCACAGTAGATTTTGACACGTTAAAGAACCCTCCCTGTCCTACGACCAGCAGTGCCAAGCATAGGCAAAATTTTTAGCCCTTCACCGTCACACGCTGACGTTTCTATATGAGTGAAATATTCTTGAGTGGGACGTTAAACAACGATGTAATACCATACCATACCAAGCAATCAAATCTATGAAGGCTTTAGCTGCAATCCAATAAAGCTTTGAAAAAGGGGATGTTTCTGGGGTGGAGCGTTTTACCAACAACTTTAACATGTTAAAACAAACGAAAATTATTATTAAAAATCGTTCAACAAATAAATACGATTTGTTTTTCAAAAGTACCGAAGCAATTGTTTTGAGGACTGTAATTATTCTCCTTCTGAACGATCATTTCATTAGAGCTCGCAACAGAAGTGTCACCATTCCGTAAAATACTTGTTTGAAATAAACCTCGTATATTAATTCAGTCTTCAATTTAAGAAACGGCTATCGATGCTCCATGGTGAGCGTGTTCGCTTTATCAGATTGTGAGGTTGTTGGTTCGAGTCTGAACTCGGGAATCTTTTACTGTCCTTCGAATGAAAAAAATTCAAACGTCGTTCCGTAACAGATATTTCATGGGGGCTTCCGTGCCCTAGTGATGTGTGTGTGTTCGACTTAGAATCGAGAGGTTCGGGGTTCGAGTCCAAACCACGTTACAGTTTGCCGTCTCCGTCTTTCGGATGAGACAGTAAAAACATATGTCCCGTGTTGGTTGTCTGCACGTTACAGAACCCTCCCTGCTCTAAGACCATAAGTGCCGAGCATAGACACAATTTGTCGCCCTTCACCGGTACACTGGCAGGTCTCCATATAAAAGAATGATTCTTGAGTGGAACGTAAATCAACAACACAACTAACCAACCAAATAACATATGCATGTTCAAGAATCCTTAGTGCTCAATTACGATAAGTGTCGGGCATCAAACAAATTGTTGTCCTTCAACCACAGTCGGGGACGTCTCAATATCAGCGGAAGATATTTGTGTGGAACGTTAAACTAAAATGCGAGCAACCAACCAACGTTAATATAATAATACTGGTAATGAAATTTAAAATTGTAGTTAGATATTGGAGGATTTTAATCTTTCGTAATTTGAAAAAAAAAAAACTCGTGAAAAAGGCTTATTTTTAGCAAAATACATAATCGTTTCTTACTAAAAATAATTATAATTCAACAACGTAGAGAAAATAGCAGGATGGGACGAGAATATATAAAGATAGGGACTACCTGTTATGATCGTAAATACATTTCGTTTGAAGCTAAGCTTTGTGATCACTGATGCGAAGATTAGAGATCTAATTATAGTGCCCGTGCTACCCCGTTCAGATACATGATTATATTTCAATGACCGGTGAAGTAAGCCGTCTATCACCTTTATCCATTTGTGCGTGACGCGGTGGTCACTTTTGTCGGTCAGTATTAGAAAATCGTGTGGACAAATTGTTGATACAATCTGTAAAAATAGTCACATGACTTGATCTGAAAGTCCGAACCGCATGTACGGGTTTTCTCTTACCCTCATCCACGATTGATCTTGAGAAAGTGCGATATTTTTAAAAACTTTAATTGTTTGTGTTTTATTTTTAATCACGAAACCTTATTTTAGGATACTTGTTATCCCCTAATTAGTTTTCCAGGTAAACTAAGCTTTGAAGTTATTGAAATATTTATATCAATTATGGTCAATGCAATTTTAGATTTGCGATCTAAAAACAAAATTGTCTGTAAAATTTCTTAATGTTTTAAATTGTGATTTATAGTTACGAAATGTTCATTAACCTTCAGTTTGTGTAATAAATTTAATTCAATTAAGTTTCTTCCAATTTATTTTTTTTTTCAATGTCTTTCGATACAGTTTACACGTATGAGTTCTCAAAACTTTCACAATACTCCCTGCACCATGCATAAACAATCATTGCTACATATGATAAAGACTTTGACAAAGTTGAAACGTTTCAATTTTTGATGCGTTCGTCTTGTAACTGAAATAAAGTTAAGAATATCCTAAATCACAAGGAAAATAACAAATCTTCCCATTGCCTCATTTTCTATGTTAATCAGTAAACACAACAATTAAAGTAGCTGATTTATCAACTATATTTACATTTTTGTTATAAAAAACATTACTTGACAAAATCCTCGTAGCTTCCAACGCTCCCTTCTTTATTTTACACTCCTAAACATTTATATTAAGCGTAAGTACATTTTCTACTTTGCTTGAGGATCTGGTGGTGTTTTCATGGTATAATTCAAATCTTTTTTGAGAAATACTGATAGATCAAGTTTTTCTCTTTATTTTCCTAGAAAAACACAATAAACATCATAGGTCTTATGTTAGTTACTGGTTTTTCTCACCAACCCCACCCTTCACAGGGGTATATACAGAATATTATGTAATCCTAAGCGCAGGGGAAATTCCCCGAATCCTACCTAAAAAAGCCCAATTACAGTGTTATCAAAATGATTTTGAATTTTTTTTTAAAAAAAAAAACCAACAACAACATAAACAGTCATTTCCACGCCTAAATGAGCACAACTAAATTTCGCGGTATTTTTACACATGAATGATACACATCGACTACTTAAAGTGAACAATATATGACTAGAGAAAGAATTCAGCTCACAGGTAACACCTTCAATCATGACAAAGATCAGTGAGATTGCCAACTAATGTAAACACTTCTCTTGTATCGCTGACTACGACAGGCTATCCCGTTCTCGTCGAGTTTGTAATGACAATTTTGAAAAGGATTTCCTGGATTTTATTCTTGATATTTCCTCACAGTAAGTACCTGCCATAGTAATTGTTGTTTATTTCAATATTTGTTTATTATTGTTTAACGTCCCACTCAAGAGACTTTCACTCATATGGAGACGATATCGTTTTTCGGTGAAGGATGACAAATATTGCCTATGCTCAACACTTATGGCCGGAAAGGAGGGAGTGTTCTCTAATGTGCTAACACCTACAGTGATACAGGACCTCAGTTTCTACAGTCTCATCCAAAAGACAAGCACGGCCAACCGCGACATGACTTGAGCTCGAACCCGGGACCAGAATACGAACACACCAACCTCAAGGCCACGAGAGCCCCTAGTTGTTTAACGTCTAACTCAAGAATCATTTAGTCATAGAGAAACATCTCCAAACCCCGGTAAAGGTCACCACACACTAACGTTTATTGAACAGTCTGAGTCCTAAGCACTTTGATACCTACCGTTATATAGGTTCTGGGATTTTACTGTCTCGTGCAAACAACAGGAAATACCAGTCAACGTAGCCGAGCTCGAACCCGTAACCTTATTGTCTTACCTCGAAGTATATGTGAGGGACTTTTTGTTAACGGTGTTTATATAACACTTTCTGACAATATATCAATTGACCGTTTAGTATTAGTTTTCTGTAATTGCGGTTCTCTAATTTTAATTTATAAAATGATACAGATACCCGCAAACACATAGACGTCGTTATAGTTACTGATTGACGTATTTTTCCGGGATCGGTATTATTTTACCAAACAGAATCAAAGGACTGCAGGCACAGGTACCTTTTGCTATTAGATCAACTAAGCGTGTGGATTATCTATCAAATGTTGCCCCGAATACAAAGAGAAAATAATCTTATTTATATAACAACTTGATGCTGGCATTTATCATAAGAAAATGAGTCTTGAAAATCAAACTTTAAAAAATGAATGACATATCGATTACTGCGCTTCGAACAGCACACCCAGCCAAACCGGTTTCTGTCGATCCTCAGAGTAGATTTAGTGTTTGAATGATGTTGGTCGGAATATACATGTATATTTATTTTTATCATTAGCTTAAATTAACATATTGATTATCGAATCAAAATAATTCGACAAATGATACCTTTGCTCCCTCTACTTTAGTAGCCCGAGAAATCAGATAATTTAAATGTTCTGCTCTAGAAGAATCTATTTCACTTTTTTTTCAAATATTAACAACGTGTGGTGACAAGCTCGGAAATTTGTGTAAGACAACCATTAAGAAGTCCATATAAAAATGTCCACCATGAGGTGATGTTGAAATATACACCTTTCGTTTGAGAAAATAAATGCATAATGACCTTAATGAAAAACAAACATCGCTTGCGTATTTTTCTTGCCTATCTTAACTGGGATTTTTTTTTAGAGTAACAATTTGTCTATTTTAGTAGCCAT
>JACSZP010012909.1:0-19224 GCA_016161895.1 Pinna nobilis | reverse complement strand
AGTCTAGGACTTGTAATTCTTTTCTTGACTGGAAATATATCGGTTTGGATTTGGTAAGTACAATCATGTTTCATTGTAGATAGTTGTATTGTTGATAATTGTGTTACCAGACATGTGTAACACACACACACACACACACACACACACACACACACACAGTTGTCTTGAGATGTGTTTTCCCAAGCAAAAGAAGAGACAACACAACAGGATAACGTTCATAGTAGAGTCGGGTCACTTGTCATCTTTTTTTATGATAATTTCACAAATAAATGAAAATATCAATGTGAACTTGATACGATTCTCAACGATAAGCTCTTTAAAGCGAGCTGTGTATTTTGTTTCACTAGCGATAATCAGCTTAGGGGACATAACTCCATACAGTACAAATGATGCATAACCCCGAGGAAAATGTGCTCATACTCAAAGGTATAGAGCTAATGAATCAAAACTCCTGACATTTACACAATATATACGCAGTACATATATGTAACAGCGTCTATAATTGAAATATTAACATATGCTGCAGTTTTTGTTTAGTTTAATAGTTGTTTATTGCCCTACTCAAGGAATTTTATTGATATTTAGGCGTTGCCGTGTGCCAGAGAAGGGCGACAGATTTTGTCTATGCTCGGCACTTACGGCCGTAGAGCAGAATTTGTTCTTTTACCAACCGACACCGTTTGTGACACAGGATATCGGTTTTACTTTCTCGTGAGAAAGACGGAGACAGCCAACCTCAACGTTGCTCGAGATCGAACTCCACATCTGATGATCAGAAGTCTAATGCACTAGCCAAAGCGGCCCCTAAATCACGTAGTTTGAAAATGTATTCATTGTTTTTATTTTTAAATACAGGATGGCTAAAAAAACCAAAACTTCCGGCCGTTCAACATCAACACAACGTGATATTGTTGTCGATAACAACACTGTGTATGACATACAGGAGGAAAATATAGACAATCCGTATGAGGATGTTGAATAAAAGGACAGGCAAAGGAATTGCACTCACGAACAAGTTGACTTCAGCTAGCAGCTCACACTGATAAAGCACCCATTTTTCATGTTTAATCCGCTTTTTTGGAAGACCGCATTTTGTCCTGTTCGATACTTTGTATCGCAATATGCGGATCAAATGGTTACCACTTTACGCCAGATTATGAGAACAAGGAAAAATAAAAGATGTCGTAAATCATTCGTATCAGAGGGTAGACCCTAATACACAATCATAATACCAAAAATCAATACAGATTAAGAATCAATCAGCTGCCGGGCAAATGTGTGCTGTATTTGTTATTGGTGTTGCTTTTTTGTGAATAATGATTATGTTTAATTGAAGTTGAACGTTGAAGTTGAAGAAAAGCAAATAGTTTTTCAATGATGATGAAGAGGTACAACTTTTGGCCTCGTTTAATATAAAGGGCCATTTAGCATTGAGAGATATTTTTTTCACATGCCGACACGCTGTGTCATAGAAATTTTCAGTTTTTGGCGGTCTTATCATAACATCAGGAAAAAAATAAAGTATGATAGACTCTAACTATGGACATCTATGCACTCTGAATCCAAACGAATGTCAAAATTGTCCGGTATGGATACAAAATTGTCCATCTCTTACCGTTTGTCATAGCATAACCGATCATGCACAATGAAAACGAACTATTCATTTTCTCATAGGCTTAGATAAGAAGTAATGCACTATCCATATGTGTTTTAAAGATAATCATACGATAAAATATATCGGAACAATAAATATATAGCGGAAAAGAATTCGTTTTTTGTCGATTTGTTGCGTTTTGGTTTTAGCTCTTGGTGTTATTTTTTATCATTTGTTTTTCCATATTGGGCCATTCTGTTTGTTTTTTGTTTTTTTCTTATTTTAACCATTGAAGTTCAATTAACGGGGCGCCTCGTTCTTAGAATGTGATTGTAAAAAGAAACATCGGTTGCTGTATAGACATGTCCCATTTTGTATATATTTAAATTTTGCATAGATATACTTTATTTGGGATACTTTTTTGATCAAGTACATACTTTTGTGTTATTCATGCGTTTATTAAGCTTTATAGCTTAGTTATGTTTATTTTTATGATTTCATTCATCGAAAGCAAAACTGCTAAAAGAACATGTTTTTCGTATTTGCGTGTATCACTTTTGTTTTTGTTTTTATTCAATATCATTTAATGTCGGTAGGCAATTTTCAATTGATATAGCATATTCTTCTTGTTTTTGTTTGTTTCTTTTTAGCTTATTCAGAGTTACTCAGCAATGCCATTGACGTGTCTTTCTTTCGAAAACTTTCTAATTTCTATTTTTTTTCTTAAAAGTCATTAAGCAATGTCATTTGCACACCTCTCATTCGATTGTTTGTTTTTGTATTAATTTTAACAGAAGGATCTCTGAGCAATGTCCATAAAGAATCTCGGTTTTGGAAATAGTGTTTGTACTCTTGTTATCTATACTATTAGAATAACTAAGCAATGTCCATGATTTTCTTCTGTCTTGATCAAAGTTTTAAATTTATGCAATGCGTCAATTAGCAAAGTCCTTTATATGCTACTTTCTTGATTATTTATCTTTATTTTTTGTATATTTTATTTTGTCAAAGAAACTAAGAAATGTAATGGACTTGGCTCTCCTTTGTTGCTCATTTCATTTTTGTAACATTATCAGACTCATTAAGCAATGCCCAAGGCTAACCTCTGACTTCATCACTCAAGTTTTGTTTTTGTATATTTTTAACTTTATCAGAGTCATTAAATATTTTCCATGGCGTGCCTTTCCTTCTTTGGTTTTCTTTTTTGTTGTATATTTTTAACATTATCAGACTCACTAAGCAATGCCCATGGCTAACCTCTAACTTCATCACTGATGTTTTGATTTTGTACATTTTTAACTCTATCAGGGTCACTAACA
This sequence comes from Pinna nobilis, assembly GCA_016161895.1. Classification (NCBI taxonomy): domain Eukaryota; kingdom Metazoa; phylum Mollusca; class Bivalvia; order Pterioida; family Pinnidae; genus Pinna; species Pinna nobilis. The sequence continues at coordinate 16,311 of JACSZP010012909.1, read as the reverse complement.
ATGTTCATAGATTGCCTTTCTCTTCTTTGATCAGCTTTGTATTCGTATATTTGTAACATAATCAGATTCAATAAGCAATGCCCATGGTTTACCTTTCACTTCATCACTCAGGTTTTGTTTTTGTATATTTTTAACTTTATCCGAGTCATGCAGCAATGCCCATGGCTTGCCTCTCCCTTCACAAAACATCTTTGTATTTCTATATTGTTGATTCTATGGTCACGGCTTGCCTCTCACTTCATTATTCATGTTTGTTCACTAGGTAATGTACAGGACATGTCGCTGCCTTCATTTCTAATCTGTGTTTCTGTATATTAGTAGCTTTATTGGAGAAAATATGTAATGTCCATGCCTCTCTTGATTATTTATGTCTGTTTCTGTATGTTGTTGACTGCATCAGTGTATCTTTGCAATATCCAGGTCTTTGTAAATAGATCACCCTTTTGAATCAATAAAGAACAAACCATCTTATATTTTGAGTTTGAATATTGTCTTCGTAAGTTAAGCGTTATCTGATTGAAAGCTACAAAAAGAATCTTCATTCATCGATGGATCTTTGATGGACATCATTGATGTTAAACATTATCAGACTGAGGCCATGTTCCTCCCGATTCCAATGGCAAAACTATGTCACGCTACACACTGAGGTACGAACGTCATCGTCAGATGGTATATACAAATCTTTCAAATGTAGAAATTACATTTTCGTGCATAACGGAACCAAATACATGTAGCATTAAAATCCACTTTCGAAACTCAAGTATGGTTCTTTTATAGCATTTTAATCAGATTGTTGTGATATCAAGCTGATTCAAAGTAACGCATTTATACACTTCCTTTTGGAACGATTGAGGCAAGAAACTACCGAAGCATATGGGGATCATACTTCTGAATGAAGGAACTCTTGGTTCTTGGTTTTGGAAATCGTCCCGTTTGTCATTTAGGGAAATATGAGATGGATCGTCCTACTTAATCGACAGTAATAAATATGAAAAAAAAAACGTGGATGGTTGCTGCTTTGTTTCAAAGCAATATTAGGTTCCGACATAATGCTTCTGCATGATTTTGCTGTTTTAAAGGTTTCATACACAAAGTGTCGTCAAAATAAAGTCTGAACACAAAAGCAAAACCTGAGCATTATAACTGAGATTTCTAGAACAATAATTAACACGGACGCCACAGTACCAATGAGATGCCTTAATTTCCGAACAAAATTTCTCGGAAGAAATAATTTCAAAATTTCATTGATCTTTATGATTGATTCGTTTCTGTAATCCATTTATACGCATAATTTGCTTTAGAAAAAAAATTGTTCGAATAATGAGCCTCCAATGAAATTAGCAAATTGAGTTGAACATATTTCTTTTATAAAGGGGAATTAATGGAAATTCAACAATACGTAAATCGACGTAACTTCATTTTATCTATGAAAAGAATATGTCCGAAATGTATTCTTTAACAACAAAATATCCTAGCTTCTTGACAACACAGGCATAGGGTATAAATGCGAAGATAATCGCCTGGCAAATTGGAATGTGGGATAGAGTAGATTTATATCGTGTTAGCCATTGTACTATTTCTTGCATGAATATATTCCAACAGTTTTCCGCGTTGTCGTTCTGGTTCAAAAACATATTTGAGCTCCCGTATTTCTCAAATTGATAATAACCGGACTAAGACTAAAGTGAGATAAAAACAATATAACCGTCTGTATGAAACGCAGATAACTCAATTATCAAGCCATTCAGTAAAACATTACAGAGGTATGTATCGTGCTTGAACTATGTAGTCAGCTAAAATGAAGAGTTTCGGTATATGATAATCTTTTAATGAGGTAAACAAAGTTAATGCATTCTGGCAGTTGTTGTATTGTAAATGCTTTCTTTTATACATCAATTAATAATGACTTGAATGTAATTGTTTTACTACTCTAATTAAAACTGGCTCTTTGATTTCCCGTAAATTCTTTCCGTAACAATTTAGGATTTCGAAACGGTCACTTCTCCAGCTTTATGTTAAGGCATCACATTGACAATGACAAATAGACCTTAACATACACGATTAAACGAAATTAGTTTTAGTTGTCCTCACAATAGGGCAGCCGAGAAGCGAATGACTCGTTTCTGAAACCCGGATCATGAACTCCAAATACCGAAGGAGAGCATCAAGTAAGGGGACATAAAGGAATCTCCATATCTATAAAAAAAAAAACACACACTTTAAAATAGCATGCAATAAAAATGATCATCTAGGCTTAATGTAGGCATTGTAAGATGAATGTAACGATCAGTGATCGATCTCAACTCTTTAACGGAATACAAAATAAAGAGATGGACAAACACCTACCCCGGATTAAGCAAATTAAAAGAACAATGAGCAATACTGATTTGTAAATTACTTATATTACGTTTTTTTCCTCATGTCGTTTATTGATTTATAGTATACAATCGTGTAACTAATATGCACGCCTCAGATAACTGAATAGAAGCGTGACGTAATGTCTGAATAACAAGCAAATGAAACTTTGAACGACGGTCTTGTAGCAAAATGCATCTGATACGTTTAACAGATACAGTATATGCCTTTTACGTGGACATTGTACCGTGGGGTATTACTAGTACGGGAACCTTCATTCCTGAGTAAATTGTCCGTATAAAGGGAGCATTGGGATTACTAAATCAACACCTCTATAATGATCAATGCAACCTGATATTTCCGTTCCCAAGGAATTTTGTCCAGAAGGTGAAGCATCCGGATTATTAGTGTCAGGATTAATAAGGCTCGACTGTATACGTAAAACTATACTTACGAAGGCTGGGTCTTGTATGAAATATTCTAAGATTAAGATTTACACACTTTTTTAGGTTGTTGATACCTAAAGATAGGTAACGGTATTTACAACTCGTAAACACAAGCACAATAAAAGAAAAATAAATTCAAGACCTATACATAGATATTAATTAGAATGAATAATATTTGGTTTTGGTAGAAAAGAGGACACTTGCTGCTGCGTAAGGTTCCTGGTGCTGTTATTCATCGTCATACTGAACCCCAACCTGTCGCCTTATCTCGTCCATGATGTAATATACTGCTTCACTATCTCTCTGGGACATGTATGGACTCTCCAATAAACCTGAAACATTCTTCATCGAGTCAATCACGTTATTTTCTAATGTTATGTATGAGAAGCATAACCAATATAATCACCGATATACATTATACATGGATCTTCATCGAAAATAACATAAATAATTCTTAAGGAACATTCCGCTTCACAACATTTAAACATATCTAATCAAGGCGATCTTAATCACCTATAATTTGAGGTCAGTTTACACCTCTTGGTGTATAATTTAAAATAAAAATCCGAGGCATACATTTGATGATTATTACAAAACGAACTCGGATTTTACGTTGTTGTATTGTTGTTTAACGCCCAACTCAAGAATAGTTCACTCATATGGACGTCCACATGTGCCAGTGAAGGGCGTTTTGTCTATGTTCGGCACTTATTACCATAGAGCAGGGAGGGTTCTTTAACGTGCCAAACCTTTTTGTGACACGGGTCGTCGGTTCTTGCTGTCCCATCCGAAAGACCATCATGACACTTCGCGGATTCGAACCCAGTTCCCTTCGATTCGAATTCGAACACGCTAACCACTCGGCAACCGCGGCCCGAACTCAGACTTATAAGATGAAGGCTTATGATGGACATAGATGCTGACAGTATAACTATGAATTGAGGTCGCCACTAATCTTTACGTAATATAGTATACGTTTCGACTTCAAAGGAATAGTTACTTATTGAAAATAAAACTGAACGACTGTAAACAAAAATGAATATTGTCGTTTTTCAACTTTTTCGAATGTTTACCAGTTTTCTCTAAGACAAAGTGTTAGCATAACAACCAGCCATAAAGTGAGTGAATGGTGCAATGGGTACACAGTAATTACCTTCTTGAATACATCTTCTGACGTGGTCTGCCTCGTTTCGTAGACCACTACCGTTGCCATAAATAAATGAAACAGGTCCTTCAGGTAATTCATTTGACACTTTTCCAGAAGGCAAAACTACTTCTTTTAGACAGTGAAAAAAGTCGTCAATCTGCAGTCGTCAATTAGTGTACAGATAAATCGATACATAAATACACATGTTAAAGAAAATGAAGACATGAAATAAGACTGACGATAATAGAATAATAATAATAATAATAATAATAATAATAATGATAATAATAATAATACCACCACTAACACTAATAATAATAATACCAATAATAAAAGTAATTATTGCGATAATGACAAATCTGAAAACAAGCACAATTTTTTTCTGCTATACCTCATATATCTTATGCGACTTCTGTAAAAGTTACTTTTTGTGGCTCTTTGATTGGTGTGATACCCTTCTGGCAATGAGGTTCGAATCCAAGCCAGGCTGCAGTTGGCTGTCCCCGTGCTTTTGAATCAGGCGGTAAAAACGAGGTCCTGTGCAACACAAACGAAAACCTTCCTGTTGTAGGGCGATAATTGTCGAACGTTGGCCTCATTTGTCGCAACCAAGCGATCAACCTACCAACACTATGATGAAGTAATGATTTTCATTTATTGAAGGACAATGTTCTTCACACTAACACCAATGGAGCAGCCATTTTCTTTCACAACTGAATACTTGAAACCATGATATGACAGAATGATTGTATGCATAAAAAAGTAATAATTTTTTTTCAAAAATATTAATATAAATTAAAAATTACTTACTATATCCTTCGGTTCCAAGAACTTCGGCACGTAATTTACAATCAACCTTAGTGCTGTAGTTAAACACTGGTCTTGCACCATTTCTATACTGTAGCTTAACTGAACTATCGAGATCCATCCCTGTAAAAGATATACAGATCCGAATATAACTAATTATTTTCATAAAAGGAAATGAAAACCATAGAATACATCTGAAACACTGCAAGGAATGCACGTTGAAAATCGTATATACGCGGTCCGTTAGTCACGCACGAGTATGTACGTATGTAGATGGGTAAGTACGGATGTATGGACGGATTTTTGGTCGGATGTATGTATGTATGTATGTATGTATTTATGTATGTATGTATGTATGTATGTATGTATGTATGTATGTATGTATTTATGTATCCATGCATATATTTATGTATCTATGTATGTATGTTATGCATGCCTGCATATATGAATGTATGTATGCATGTATGTATGTATGTATGTATGTATGTATGTATACAAAGCGGGGCACAATAATAATTCCAAGAGTTTTTCGTTCCAAGAATGCATCAATACTTGATTCCTTCATTCGTTCATGTTTGGAAAGTTATTTTGGGGGGTGCGAAACAGCAAATTTAAACGGAAGTTATTCTTCCCCAAATGGTCATTGTGTTAAAATGATTTAATCAATTTTTAGTCCTTTGTTTACTCACGGATTTTGAATACGGATGACCGTTCGACATATGCTTACTTCTCCTGGGCACTTGGTCTCACCTCCTTTTTGCCCGAGGTCCGTGATTGCCTAATTTTTATTTTTTATTCCATATTGAACGAACAAAACGGATCATTGCTTGTTAATGCTACCGTCTTTTAATGGAAGTCATGGAAAACCGTCCGATTAAGGGAAAAAACAAAAAAAAAAAAGATTGTGATCAATAATTCAATTAGGCAGGCTTACCACGTTCATTCAGATTTCCCCCAAACACCCACCGCCTTGATCCCGATCAACTATCCAACGCTCCTAATTTTTTACCTGTTTGCAAAATTGAGCCGTGACAAGTCGAATTTCACCAAGGGAATTTGATAGCAGTTCCTGTCGAATGCGTTCATAGTTTGGGAAACAACGAGACCAAATCGCCTGAAAGATGTAGATAACAGATACGAGCAATTTGAAAATACAGTATACGAAACAGGATTTTGACATAATAACATGGCACGCTGACTCATTCCGGAGAACTTGGTCCCATCCTGTTAGGGATTAACAGTTGTTTTCCAGTTGTTTTTTTCACGTTGAGGTTTTTGTTCTTCTAGACCTGATATCTCAGGGACTGAGGCCTTTGAATATATTTTGGTACGTCTTCAGTTTTATTACAAATGGTCAGTAATGCTATTAGACACGGTATATAATATTCTAGCATGCTTGTTAATCTGTAACCGTGAATGTATTTCTCGGAATTGGAAAATCATTCTTCCCAGTCCTCTTCAGAAAAGAAAATAAAAGATATTCCTCTAACTTCAATGGCTATCAGAAAATGGATAAATATATACTTGATAACTGAAATATTATGTTCGTAAATCTAAAGCGCAAAATGAAATTTCACTACCCTATTGCTCGTTTCTTATTGTTTCTTTTCAATGATATATGATGTGAAATTAAGACCCTTCTAAAGCCGCATGAGTCCCGGAAAACGTGTATTTGCACTTACTTCCATGAACAACTTCTTTTTCTCTTTCGCTAACTCGTATACCTTACGGACCTACCTTTGGTTATATGCCATTGCTTTATCGCAAATCACATGATGTCCGGTGTTCAACATCTGCTTTTGAAGTGACACATGAAAGTTGTTCGTAATCCCGATGTACACAACATCTGGAAGATAAAAAAGGAAGAATTACGAGAAAGGTACACGTCTAAGGTATCTTGGTTGGTTGTGATGTTGATTGACGTCCCACCCTTGGATTTGCACTTATATGGAAACGTCACCGTGTGCTGTCGAAGGGTGAGCATTTGCTTATAATTGTCAGCTTCTAATCGTAGAGCAGGGAAAGTCCTTTATCATGTCAACACCAACTTTAACAAGGGACATCGGTTTACATTGTCTTTTGAAAAACAGGGACAGTCAACCGTGCCATGCCTTTGTCTCGAGCCATGAGCACTTCATGCGAAGCCGAACATATTAACCACTACGCCTCGACAGTCCATGCCAAGTCTGTGACTCAAACTTATATGACAGAAAAAAAGAAAATGACACCCATAATTTTGGATCTCTATTTTAATCTATGATGCAAATATTATGAGAAGGGACAATACTTAAGAAAAGAATGTTGGCAACTAATTTGCGTGTACTTGAAACGGAACAATGTTCGGACATTATTTTTTCTTTATATTTTGAGAGAGAATAGCGACTCCAAAAAATAAATGATTTAATGAAATTTCAACTTTAATAAAAAACGGTAGTTGAACTTATTTGTTCTTTCGTTAAGTTTCATTTCAATTTAAAAAGGTTGATTGAGGTCAAAATTATTTTTCATTTGTTTTTATTTTCATAATTCAATACGACTTGCGTTTTCATCAAATTTTCTATTTGTTTGAAAACATTTATTAATTTGACTTATGTTCACAATATTACACTAATCAAGCAGCTGTGCATTTACATGGTTTATGTCCATTGTTCAAAGTTGCTGTGTCGTTTACTAATGTATCATATGAAAAATCGATCAATTATCTTCTCCAGGCTAACATTAAACCGTCAACCGTAAAACTGAGACCAGCTCTCAAAACATTTAACTTTAATGATAAAAGAAATCAGAATAGAACACTAGTGGCTGTTAAATGTTTAGTGTCTTAATGTCTCAAAACCTTCTACAACACGAGATCTAGACTTCATTGTCTCCTCAAATAGAAAGACAGAATTTAGTCGCTTACAGCTGGACATTGAATAGTTGACATCCTAGTGAAACAATCGAGCCCCTTTGGCAGAATGGAAAAGCTTTTTATCTCTGATTTAAATCCGGCTTTTTTTCTCAATCCTGTTTCCAGCAAATTTCAAATTTTACCTACCAAATGCCAGTTTAAAGGAATACATCCCTAGCTGGGATTAAGCATCAACAATGCAAATGTAAATGAAATCAATTGACGGATATATGTTCAGTAGGCAGAAAAATGACACTGGGGGATACAACTGGTACTACATAGTCTTACCAATTTCTTTATTGTTAGCGATATCACCATAGGAACCATACGCTGTTTTTATGTCAAATTTATCTGCAAAAACTCTGGCCCTCTCCACTGATCTTGCAGCAATGGCTGTAATCTTCAGAATTTATCAGAATAGAAACGTATATCAAAGATGATGAAAGATATATACTTATTTTTCATTGACGACGTGTTTAGACATCAGTGTTAAATCGGACAATTATGCGTGAGCATATACATATAGTATTGATTTTCATGGAAATAATTGATATGATTGAAATATCAATATTTTTGAATATACGCTATCTCTCTAGTCTAATGACCTAGTACCGTTTTGGGACAGAAAAAAAAAACATTTATGTAAAGTCTTAGCGTCATAGAAAATAAGTTTGTCGTATATTATATATTCTAACACAGCATCGAGAAAGAGGATTGGGATGATTTATCCTTTGTGACGGCATTCAAGTATGATAAGACAGTGACACTATATACGGTTGATCGTGTATAAGAACCGTTGTAATCGTATTGTTTTTAAAGTATTGAAGAAATTGAAGGTTTCCGTAAGAATTTTGTTTTTGTTTTTGTTTTTCTTTTATCTGTATTTGTTTAATTTGTTCCGCGACACGTCTGATGCCTCGCGCGGAGCAGGAGTGGCTAACGCGTCCAGAGCACCTGTACAAACCCCCGGTTTATGGTGGGGTTGGTTAGTGTTACTCTTTTTAGTTATCAGTGTATTTTTGTATATCCGTTTGTAGTTTTATGTCCTTTTGCTTTTGGCGATGGTTTTGTCTGGCGTTGTCATATTGAATTTGGAATGTCCCATGGTATCTTCTACTTCACCCCTTTTACCACAGTTGTGTATACTAGACGCCAGAAACATTTGTACGGTCGGTCTTTGCCCCCTTCATTTTTTCTCTATTCGTTTCTTTATCTCTATAGAAATAAAATATATATGAATACATACCTCGTTCTCCCGGAGGCAGCGTCTTTACCGCTGAGCAGAAATCACTTGATATTAGACCAGCGCCACAAATTCCCCACCGTAGAGCCATTTAGATTCCTGTAATTATGAAATGCGCAATCATAAAGATGTCACAACTGTGATGGTGTTGTTATTTAATACAAGGAAAGGCAACTGATAATACAAATGCCAAAATTAGAGCTAGAGACACAGACAACACTACGAAAAACGCAAAGAGAGAAATTATAATGCAAACAGTATTTCTAAACATAAAACTTAAAAGATTCAAATAGAGCAAAAAAGAATGGCAATTGTCGTTTTGTTGATTTCTTCAACTGAAATATACCATTGAACACACACGTATATATATACACACATACACACACACGGGCGCGTAAAATTACCAAACAGGATGTCATGTAAGGTTTTGAACAGTTTTGCAAAATATAAAATATCATGACTTTCCTATTGAGATAATGTGACTGACAGACTACAGCTGTTCTTTTCAATAACGAGGTATCGTAAGTGAGGTTGAAGTAACACAGAATTGTGGTAAGTAAACTGGAATGTTAATTCCTATATTGTGAGTGCTTGCTAGTATGTAGGCTAGATTGTACTAACTTAAGCTTACAGTGTATGTATGGAGAAAGACAATCTAAGTGTCATTCGCATGACGACTTGATGTTGTATCAATGAAGATTGGTATTGCAGAAACAGCAGGAACAAGGCGCCATGTTTTTCGTGTCATCCATGCTACAAACTCTGGAAGACATCGAATTACATGTAAATGTTTCCTGTCAATTCTCAGTAAAGCAATTTTCACTGTAAGATTTAGGATAAAGCCAGATTTGATATCTAAACTTAAACTGCTGGTATATATTTATCACTTTCGATTATAATGTTATTTCTTTGAAAATATACACATTTCAATTTCAACGTCTTTTGTTATGCTAATTCATCTGTCAAACTTTAACTTGGGCGACATACCTGGATAAATGTAAATTCACATTTGTCCTTGAAGTTAAGCAGAATAGTAAGTAGTCGTAATGTAACCCGATGCTCATTAGATTAATCTTGTCTATTTGGAAACGTCAATAAAAATAGCTATTACAACAGCGAAATGAAGAAATACTGAGACCATGGATTAGCGTAATGGATCCGAGAAGAAAGTACAATAGAGAAAATATATAAGCATTTAACCTTTAAAATTGACATATAAATGTAGCCTTACCTTAGCTATGGCCATAAAGAAGTTAACATCACTCCGAAAATGTTGACATAGACGATATGATCGTGTATATCTAAAGTTGTCAACATGCGATGAAGATAGCAAATTTAAATCTAATGGCTGGAAAGATGTTGTTATTACTTAACATCTGATCAGTTAATCTTGTCAATGAATAAGACGCAGTGATATACCGATAATGGGCTTTGCATTTTACAAGTATATCCATTTAATGGTGTTGCCACTTTTGCGATGCGAGACTTCGTATTTCACATCCTATTTCAAGCGGAGAAGGGGCACATTTACGATCTAAGTATCAAATCAAACTCAAATACGGGCCGTCCGCAAAACACATAGCTCTTAAAACACTATAACAACCTAAATAACCACGAATTTGTTATGCCTACTATGCGATTTTAATGCCCAGTCAATTTGTGCCGAGTTGTGGTAGTTTACAAGCTTTAATGAAAATATTCCGTCGTGTTGTTTATTTCTACTGCTGTTTCATCGTCATTGTTTCACGGACGCTAAGTATTCATTCACCAATGTATTTGAGTTATCGACTGCCAAGAAGAGCCGGGAGGTTTCCTTAACGCGCCGACATCTACTGTGAGACGGGATTTCGGATTTATCTGTCTCATTCAGCAGGAAGGTGCAGCCAACCGCAGCGTAGTTTGGATTCGACCTCAAGGCCTCACGGCCAGCAGGCTACTACGCTTGCTTCTAGATGATGGTAGCCTATTTTTTCAGTGTGAAATAGCGGCTTGATTATATCAACCGTAATACAGGAAGCGTCAGATTATTCCATGAACTCCCAAATCCCGGCCTGATGTATCAAAGAATCATTACTCATGAAATAATGTTCTAATATGTTTTGGTCTTCGTTTCTAAAGCTAGAATGATGAGAATACCTAGGTGTAAATATTTCAAGTAAATGCGAAATATTTTTGAAATCTAATATCTTTCCTACAGTGTATGTTGTTGTTTAACGTCCCACTCAAGAATATTTCACTCATATGGAGAATCACCGTGTGTCGGTGAAGGGCGACAAATTTTGCCTATGCTCGGCACTTATGGTCTTATAGCACGGAGGGTTCTTTAACGTGCCAACACCTACTGTGACACGGGACCTCGGTTTTTACTGTCTCATCCTAAAGACAGGGACGGCAAACCGCGGAGTCGCGCTGCGGGAATCAAACGCCGGACCCTCCGATTCGAAGTCGAACACGCTAACCACTCGGCCACAGAGCCCCACACATTGTATGTAGAGGGCGAATATCCGGGTAAAACTTGAACGAAGACTTAAACCGATAACTAAGACGTACACAAGACTACTGAATTCCCATACTACCGAATTTGTGGTACGGGACAGAAGGTGACATGGTACGGCTTTTTTCTGCAATGATCCTTACTTCCGACTTTTCAGTATATGGCGCTACGTCAACAGGTTAAAGGTGTCACACTGCACATTTGAGAAGAGTTAGAAAAAAAATCATAAACACGAAAACGTGATCGATATGATAGTTACTATTTGATATGCAAAATAAGTTATTGGGATACATGACTGATTCCTCGATACACAAGAGCTTGGAGATATCAGGTATCTAGGAGGAGTAAGCATCCCCCAATGACCGATCGACCGATTAACACTGATCAAATGATCCGATGTTAGTTGTTGTTTAAGTCAAGGTGCAAAATTAGAGGATGCAGAACAATGATGTGGCATAAAAGCAAGACAGAAGTGTTCACATCCATGACGTTGATACAAGCTGTGGTGAACGTGTTCACTATCTGATTGCGGGGCCGTAGATTCAAGTCAAACTTACGCTGGAGTTTGATGTCCCTGTCATTCATTAAACCAGAGGTATCGTGTCACTGCAGGTATCGGCACGTTAAAGAACCCTTCCTGCTGTGCCACCATAAATGTCAAGGACTGAACCAAGTCTAACGCCCTCTGCCGGCTAAAGGTGATATCTCTTTAAACATGCAATTGACCGAATCTTCAGTAAGACAAAAAAAAAGTATCAACCATCGCTTGTGTATTGCAGTTTAAATACGCCTTATTTAATCGATGTACTTCCAATGCGTCACTATTGCCCTTAGTGATATAAATATTATATGAACTTACAATTCTACGACGAAAAATATCACGTAGAAGTGGAACAACTTGTGTTTGACGTAGCAGGAAAGAGACATTTGAAAGTGAAATGATCCCTGCACGTGTAATTGATCTTTTTGCTCCCCTCCTTTTCTTGAATTTATTTTTTTTTATTTCATTTTAATTTTTTTTTTCAAAAAATAAGTCAGTCAGTAAATTTGTACTCGCACTTGACCAACGTTATGTTAAGTTAGGTTGTATTTAAATTCATGAATGATTATGCCGACGTTTAAGGCTTTCACAATGAGATGAAGAGTAGTCAAGGAGGTCCGTCCTGTTGTCGCTTCCTATTATTCGATTCCTATATATGATATCTTCTCAGTAAAAAGTCCCACAAGTGGCAAATGCAGAACACTTAATGTATATATAGTGGATAATTAGGAGTTAGTCCAGACACTTATAGAATATAGCAGATAATTAGGAAGTGTAGGCGTTCAGTATATCAGATATGATTTGGGTACAGAATAATGAACTTCACGTGATTAATTACAATTATTAACTTATCTATGTTTTTCCTATCAAATATTAAATGTCCGTTAACTTGCCTTCCTAAATCCCCTCTTTTATTCCTCTATTCTCCAAGATAAGAAACGAAGTGATATATCGCAACTGTTCAATCACTTTACAAGCAATTAATGTCTATATATGACTTATTTACACATGTATGGTATGTATGTGCAGGAAAATCACCATTAATTTACACGTATGCAAGATTGTGCTAATAAAAAATAAATAAAGAAAATCAAAAAGCAAAACTAAGCAAACGATAAAATAACAAAAAAATAAACAAAAATAAAACAAAGAAAAAAAAAGCAACCAATAAAAACAGCCAAAAGATACTTCCATGTGCAGATCAAGAATATTTCTACCAGGAGATCCAATACCCGGAACATGCTAGATGAACGCACAAACAATTGAGCCAACAGTCCGAACGCTAGGCTTATCACTGTCTACGAATACTACAGCTGATACTTTGTGTACTACTTCAAACAGTATAGAGTCCGAAAAATTTAGAAAAAAAACGAAAGAATTGTCTCATAAAGCGTGACATAAGCGTGTTGTTCGCCGTTTGTCTTGGGTCATGTGTGTATGACCTTGTCTTTAGGATTGGAGAGTAAAAAAAGCGAAACTGCCCCCCCCCCCTCCCCCCCGTCCCAGAAGGTGTCTGCACGTTAAGGAATCCTACCTGCTCTGCGGGCATAAGTGCCGAGAATAGGCAACAAAAATGTCCCCTTCGCATTCACACAATTGCGTCCCCTTACAACCAATCAATCAAAAACACAAATACAACCAATAATCCGACTGGATTGTCGTTGCACATGACTTCGTCTATAACCTGATGTTCGGAAATCTCGTTTCAAAGTTACTGAAATTTCCTGTCCGTCATATGAGACAGTAAATCTGAGATCCCGTTTAAAAGTACCTGTCCTTGTTAATCGACGCTTTATGTAGCATGGATCAAAACAGTTCCTAACATTATTACAGATGGATGACTAGTACCGACCATTATATACGTGAGTTACTTGTACTGAACAATATATATGTGATTGACAAGTACCGGCCATTACATAGGCGATTGATCAGTTCTGACCATTATCCAGAATTGTTCCTTTTAACCGAATCTGGAAGCTGTCATCGATTTCCTTAAACAGAACTGGACACTACAACAAGTTCCTTAAACGGAATTCCCTTAACGGAACTCGAATCTTAAGAGCTAAATTCAGCCCCTCGAATTTTGAGGAGCGGCCAACGCTAAACATGTGCCTACCACAACTTTGAGTTGGAAGGGTACTTCACTGGCCGAGGTTAGCGGGACGGCACGCGCGGAACATCGGCCTACCACAATTCTGCAGAGGAAGGCCCTAAATGTAGTATGGATAAAATTTAAAGTATTGACCATTACTAAAGATGGGATGACTGTGAACTACTGTCCATTATATATATGAATGACTATTACTGAGGATCATATAGGTGAGTGACAAGTACTGACCGTTATTCAGACGAGTTTCTAAAACGTTAATGAAAACTGCCAGCGAGTGCCTGTCATGGAACTGGGCAGAAACACTGGGCAACATGGACCGAGTTCCAAGATTCATAAACAGAACTCGGATCTTATAACCAACTTCAACCCACATCTCCAACCCAACACCTCCACTTCTGTTAAGCGACCAATGCCGACCATCTTACTACTTCAACTTTGCTTTAGCGTAGCGCCATTCCACGGTTAGCCGTCCCTGTCTTTCGGATGAGACAGTAAAAATTGAGGTCCCTTGCCACAATAGGAGTTGGCACGTTAATGAATCTTCCCTGATATACAGTCAGCAGTGCCGAGCATAGGCAAAATATGTAGCGGTACACCGAAACATGGCGACGTCTCCATATGAATGAAAAATTCTTGAGTGGGACGTTAAAAAACAATAACATACCATACCATACCAGATTTGCGGGTAGTACCGCGCGGAACATCGGCCTACTACAACTCTACACGGATAGACCGACATCGGTAAGCCCAGATCTGCAGAATGGTCATCAAAATGAGCATACCCCAACATTGCATTTGTTGACATTTTCGCTTGCGCTATATCTGCCGGCGAACTGCTAAGTTGCTCGAAGGAAATATCCAGGTCGGCCCACACTTAACTTCGACCTACGAGTATTTTGTACGTGAAGACTGCTTGTAGTAGCCGAGACTAGTAATAAGCATTATACAGGCAAACGACGTGTACTGGTCATTGCAGGTATATGGTCAGTTAAGACAAGTTTTGATCAATGACCAGCACTCCCCATTTTCAAGCGAGAAAGCAGTACTGACCATTATACAGTTGAGTGACCAACCTGACCTTCATACAGGTGAGTGACCAGTACTTACCACTGTGGTCAGTGATCAGAACTTTGTATTATTCTTGTTAGTGAGCAGAGCTACCAATTAAAGGAATGGTATGTACTGAAAATTTGTATTGGTGAGTGACCAGTACAGACCATCATGCTGATGAGCAACCCGCACTGACCATTATACAGATGAATGACTAGTTTTGACCATTATAGTAGTGAGTGACCAGCACTAACCATTATACAGGCGAGTGACAAGTACTGACCATTATGGGATGTGAAAATTACTGACCATTATTACATACGAAAAAATAGTACTGGACATTATAAAGGAGAGTGTTTACTGCAACTATATAGGTGGGTGAAAAGTACTTACCGTGGCGCTGGTGAGTAAACAGTTCCGACCATTTTAGGGGTGGCCACTGAGCAACTGCCACAGCGTTGCATAAAACGGTTACTTCGATCGTCCGAGGTCTGCGGCGTGGGCCATGTAAAACATGTAAAACATCAGCCTATCGCAACCTTGCACATGATGGCGACTTAGCTCGGCACGAGATCACATCACACACTGACCATCGATCCACTCCGTGTCGTGATCAGCAGGGAGGCCTATGCCAAGCATTGGCCTACCATATTATTCTGGATGAAGCAATCTCGCTCAGTGGATAACACAGGGGAGCAACAAGGCCTTTTACATGGGGTTCCTTAAACGGAACTTTGAAATGGGATTGAGCAAGTACAAACTCAGAACGGAACTCAGAGCAATCTTTTAGTGCCTACTAACTTCACTCTTGATTGCCGCTGACACTATGTAGGACTTGGTGGCAAGCGTGATTGCCCTCTGATTGAGGTTGTGGGTTGAAATATTTGCAACGCTGCTGTTGGTTGTCCCTTATGAATGCGACTCAACTCTGGCTGATGGTAGAATATTAATGTTTAAACTTGACAGAAAAAAGTGTGCAATTTACAGGAAAAAAGTATAAATTTTACAGAAAAAAGTGTAATTTTTACAGAAAAATGGTGTAAAATTTACAGAAAAAATTGTGGAAATTAAAACAAAATGTGAATTGTCAATGTCCCTAAATTACGCTTCCGAAATCCTCTATTCCGCTATCGATGTCATGAGACGACATACATGTGCATGCATGTACAAACTTTTGAAAGATGATTATCTTCATGTGAATTTGCGTGTACGAGTATGTTTTTCTTTT